>AFIY01000254.1:0-151193 GCA_000223825.2 Zymoseptoria passerinii SP63 | reverse complement strand
TACGTAGACAACCGCGATAACAGCACATCTACCGGTAGATACGCATTCTACCTTAATAACTCACGGAGGTTACTAAGGAATCTATGGAATCCAAGGAATAAAGGAATTCCAGTTAACATCGTTCCTCAGAATCAACTGCAACTTCTGGTCTCTCGAGCACAGCAAACAAGTAGAGCGGATGATCCTCTGGGTTCTAGTTTCACGGAGAGATGCTCTTGTTTCTGGGCGACCGCAGATGTGTTAAAGAGTGCGTTATACTTGACGACGAAGAAGCGTGAGAAATGTGTTTGAAGAGACTCTGAGTTCAGTCTTCGCTATTTAGATCTCCTACATCGACCCCATCATTCCGGTCCTGTAATGCGGATCCGGAATGGGTCGGCGCCGGGAGCATCGTTCTTGTCTCTGTGCGCAAGCCACAGAGCGTCAAGCATATACTTCTTCATAGCCTCTTCATCTCCTGACTTCTTCAAACACATGAGGCTCTTGAGTCTTTCCGCCGCCGCCGCAGGCTCCAAGCTCGCCAAGAAAACCACGTGGAGTAGGACCCAGTTAGGACCACAATAGGTCTGTTCTGAGAGTATGATCGGTTCGTCAGCGCTCTCTCCGTGAACGAGGTTCGATCACAGGCGAGCAATGGAACTCAACGTATGGCAGGGGCGGGCTTCGTGGACTTCCACCAGCTGTCCAAATCTGTGGGAAGAGTAGGACGGGCGATCAAGGCATGCATGTCAGCTATAGCTTCTTCATCGGTCATCGGACCGGAAGTGTAGGTCGCGGATGACATAGTAGTGTTGGAAATCGTTGATGTAGGAGTAGAGAAGAGGTTGCGGAGTGCAGTTGAGGCAATGAAGTTGATGGCAGAGCATGAATGTCTGGTCCAAGGTTGAGAACTCAAGTTTAGACAAAAGCAAGCCGACTGCAATGGAGCGACGGCAAACGGTCGAGCTGCAGGCTCGCAAAGCGAAAGTTAAGGGCGACTCGATCCTGGAAGCATTAGTCGGCAATCTTGCTTTGAGTCTCCACAAAGTAATGTAGAGTCCTCTTCGTTGCCAGTCGAAAGGGATTGTCTTAGGTTCAGTCCAGTAGATGCTCTCCAAACCGGTCGAGACAGACCGGCATTGCAGATACATGCCATGTGTAATGGTCTTGGTGTGAAACGAAGAGGGAGGCAGGGAAGTTTCCACTGTGGTGTTTGAGCCATGTATACAATCTAAGTCGCAATGTGTACTGTTCGCATTCCTGGATTTCCTGGATAAAGCTTCATCAAGAGAGACTTCAAGCTTCCGGTTCGTACCAAGCACACGAAGACGGCACATCGTCTCGATGACTGCACTCGTCGTGCTTCAGGTTGTGAGCGAGCTTAGCCAGAAGGACAAAGTAGCCCAGGAGGA
Source organism: Zymoseptoria passerinii SP63 (assembly GCA_000223825.2). Classification (NCBI taxonomy): domain Eukaryota; kingdom Fungi; phylum Ascomycota; class Dothideomycetes; order Mycosphaerellales; family Mycosphaerellaceae; genus Zymoseptoria; species Zymoseptoria passerinii. The sequence goes on along the minus strand of AFIY01000254.1, from coordinate 149,802 downwards.
GCTCGCTTCGGTAAAGATCGTCCAGGACAGGCATCACGTTGTGACGAGTGCGTTGAATTCCGGTGGTAACACTATTGATGGATTCGAAAATGCTCGTTGTTAGAGCTGCGAACACCGGGCCAACGAATTCGTCATGCTCCTTGAACCAGGTCTTGAGATCACGGGGGAGCTTTGGTGAGGTAATCAACGTATGTATGTCGGCCCGGGCGTCTTCCACAGTCGTCGGACGTGTGGAGGTAATGGTGAGGGACATCTTGGTCTCGGGGTCGTTCGAGAGACGAGACTGGAATCAAGAGGAGTGGGTCAAAAGCGTCCATCGAGATTTGCCTCGCACGTCTAGACTATGCACACCAGAAAGCGTAGACAAAGGTCGTTGGGGGCCTTTCAGAGAAAAGGGAAGCTGCGTCTAAGACCGGAAGAGTGCCGGGCAATGATTGCAGACGGCTTTGTTGGCCGCTGCTTCAGGAGGTACCCGTGGCGTCCAGCTATTGATGAAGATCGAAGCTTCATTCGTTGTTAATACCAGCGGAGATAACCGTATCCTTTGCGTCAACTCCAAGAACTGCAGTCTGCCAGCGCTGTAACCAGTCCTAGTACGACTCCTTGTGTCTGAACGTTAGCTGACGCCTAGCATGGATCGATATCCGTCTTGTAGTGCCGTCCGCCTGATTCGCAGGGGCTCTCCAAGATGGCAGGAACGATGAATGAGTCAATGAGAGAAAGAGATGAGATATGCGTGAAAATGGAATATTTGACAAGATATCTGCTGCCTAGAGTGGTAGGACCATTCCTCCTTCTCTGTCTAATCTTGTGGCTTCCGTCTTTCTGCGTATTGACTCGCAAGGCCACACCTGGCCGTTCATTTGCGAGTCAAACCAAGCTTGCACAGCCTACTTCAAGGCAGGCAAATCGACCGGAACCATGTTGTGCTTCAGATTGTGAGCCAGGCGGACCGAAACGAGAAAAGCCTGTTTCATCGGGTCCCGCCAGCGCCTCTGATCCGGAGCAGGTTTGGCGTCGTGACGAGGTCGCATGGTACCGTTCGTGATGAGAACCATACTCTCATCGATGCTCTCGTGGACGATTACCAACATCTCCCCCATGAAAGCCCCGTGCTCCGTGTACCAGCTGTTGAGTCCTGTAGGAAGTACCGGGAGCTCGAGGAGCTTCTTGATGTCGATCTTGGCCTGTTCCTCGGTCATTGGGCCACTGGTCGTGGTGGGGCTTGTGGCGGTCTCGCTGGTCATTGTAGTGGCGGTCATGGTAATGTAGCTGTTTGTGGTGTAAATACAGTGTAGAACAGCGCTGAGTAGACGAAGCTGGGAGATGTGGTATAAATGCATCGTGGTACCGTCAGTTCTTGAACAAAATCCGTTGTTCCACAGACAAAGGTAAGTTCGAGTCCCGTGCCGCAGTTGGGGGAGGCGTTGGTCTTGACGCATTCGGAGACCTACTGAAGGTCAAGACAAAGCAGATTGTCTTCAGAGGTGCTGCTGTTGTTCGATGTCGACGATGGTCTAGGCGGAGGATGGTTCTGGCGGAAGCTCCGGTGTTGTCTGGATCAAAAATTCATGGTGGGAAGTGTCGGCAGCGCGAAGATTTGGTCGAGATTTGCGATTTATTGCTGTTGTGTCACTTGTGGAGGTCGAGAAAGTCGGCTTTGGACCCGCATGTTCGATGCTAACAGATCTGTCGTGGCTCGTTCGCGGTTCATCCCTGACATGGTCGCGCCGTGGTTTTGTAATCTGAACGTTGATAACTGGCCATTGTACTGTATCTCCTAGGATTTCGAGCAGAAGTGCCTCCGCATTGAAGCAGAAAGCATGGCACAATTCTCTTGTACTGTGTGTTGCAGAGGCACTGCATAATGAATGCGCTCATATGCCAAAGTTTAGACTCCCCTCCTCGCTTTTGACGGAGAACATCGAGCCTTCACAGTATATACCCTCCTCCTTCTAGGTTGCGTGCGACCTTGCGGTGTTGACTAACTTCAAAGTTGCTCAACGTGCAGCTCCGAGTCCGCTCGACAACTCCTAATGAGGACCCATGCTCAGAAATGTTTGGCTGGTCAAGGGAGGACATTTAAGACATCTTGATAAGTACATGTTACCTATTCCCGGGCGAGGCTCGAGACTGTTCGATTGGGCGTCCAGATAGCAATCAACGAGATTGTCAACGTGCGGCGGGCGGTATCGAACAAGAAGCTTGCTGACATTTGCTTCACTCTTCCTGTTCGATGTTTGCTCGTCTCCGTTGTCGACAACGGACCCTGGATACCCTTGCTAGCGTCGCTCACGGCTGGCTGGAGACAATATCTCAGCTTCAGCTTCACAATCCTCCTTTTCCCTCTTTTGCCAACGTCAAGATGTCGAATCGTACGTATAAGCCTCAACACAACGCCATTCATTCCCAACTTATGCACACAAGAACTAACATCAACGCAGAAGCAAACACATTCTCGCTCGCTGTCCGCGGCAAAGCCGCGCCACATCGAGCCGACGCCGCCATCACCACTACCTTGGCTTTCCGTCCCGCCGCCGCCGCCGCCACAATCCCTGCCGCGATGCCGCCTTCGGGCGAAGAAGAAGGCGACCTTGCCGCCCTCGAGGCGATGCTGCAGTCGACGGAGGAGGAGATGGAGGAGAAGAAGAGGAGGGAGTGGGCTGCGGCCCAGGTGGCAGAGAACCGCCCGCGGGCGGAGACGTTGAAGAAGCTCGCCTTCGGAAGGCACTTCCGCCAGCCCGTGGTTGACCTCGCGGCGAGGCGGTTCCAGCGCCAGTACGAGGCGGAGGAGGAGCCCCTCCCGCGCAAGGGGGAGACCGCGGCTCGTCGGCGGGAGGAGAAGAGGAGGGAGCACGTGGCGCGGACTGCGGCGCTGAAGAGGGAGTGCCTGGCGAGGGCGGCGGCGATGGACCGAGAGGAGGGAAGGGCGGCGGAGAAGGAAGAGGAGGAGGAGGAGGAGGAGTAGGAGTAGCGGGGAGAGACCTCTGGTCGGTGGGTGAAAGAGACCACGACCATGTCAATGAAATTCACATTGCTGGCGTGTTTGCCTGACGGGAGAGAGATGCTGATTTGTGCCACCTCCATCTTTCATCATGCTTTCATCTGTGACTGCTCTGTCTACGCCTTCAAGTCCCGACATCTGCTGACATCTTTTTGCAATCTACAGGAAGTATGTTGGTCTTTGAGGACCAGCACTTTTGCGCAACAGCGAACGCACATCGAAGCAGGATCGCCGCAACATCGGTCGGAGACCACTTCAGCTGCTCCAGAGCGCTATGCGCAACGCCGACGGGAAATCAAAGGAACCCTTCGACATAATCACCCTCCAACAAACATATCATGACGCTGTGGCCTTGTTGCTGTAGGACGAGCCGCCCAGCGAGCGAGCGGGACAGCTCCAAGATCTGCATGAGATCTTTACGCATGATCAGCATGCTGGCAGATACTCTCCGGATCCCGGACGATAAATTGCGGCAGGCATGGACCCGTCGCAATTCGCTTATGAGTAGGGTTACATGGATTCGCAGTCATACCTCTACGAAGTTATGGCCGGACAGATGCAATTCGTCCGGAACGATGAGTACGTGCCGTTCTGGCAGTTGACCGTTGGGATCTTCAAGAAGCACGATGTAAGTCTCCGCACCCTGCTAGGGGACTCACCTTTCGGCCGCGCGGTACGGAAACGCAATGCGAGATTTTGAGGCGTAAACGAGCCACTGATCCAAGTACAAGGCTCTCCGTGTCGTTGTATAGCACCGATCTCAGAAGACCCACTGCCGCTCGTCCAGACCTGACCTTGCCCCCGAACACAATACAGGCCACAGCCATCTTCCTTCTTCCCAACGGACCGATTCCGGGCTTACCACAGCTCATTGATGTCGCTGTTCTGCTGGCCTGCTCTCGAGGCCCATTCATGCACAGTGGTCTCGACACGACTTTTCAAGGATAGTACCATGCGCACGTACAGAACTAGGGCACCTGGAAGTGCTGAAGAAGATCCGAAGCTATTGTGGCACTGCATTGTGTTCAGAAAAGTCTACTATGCCTAACACAGACGACAGAGAGACAGTGGCCTCTGGTCTGGTCGTCGATGCCGGGCACCATGTTGCACGATTGAGCACTCGCGGGCTCTGGACGAGGAGTGCTGCTGAACCTGAACCGCAGCACCCGACTGCTTGCCGAGAATCGATCGTCTGCCACATTGCCGAATAGGGATTTCCATGGAAATACGAATGGAATAACTCACATCACTGAGCTATCGTGATGCCCTTGCTGAAGCAGCAGGTCCTTATAACTCGCCACCCGGTATCTCTGGGAGCCACCAAGGCGGCTTAAGCTCCCTGACCGGACCGTTGAGTGAGGTTCATCACTTTCTATTACAAGGCTTTGCAAAGCCGCGCCCTCATCAAGCTCGAGCTATCGTAACACGCACATCCTATCCATCGCCTCTCGTATTCCTGTCTAAAGAACCCTGGTCAAGACCGGCGAGAGGCTCATCTTTTCGCAAGATATCTTGTTCGCTGGAGGATTGAGTAACGCTCATATCCTCGTCATGGTACGAAAACACACCTACTGTCTGGAAGTTCCCCAGAAAGCCAGATGGGCACAGCGCCGGCCTTTTGCTTCGTCGAAGACTATGCGGTTGCGTCTCCGCTCCTACACATCGTCCCCAAGGCTGTATCTACCACCGCGTTTATCATTCACGCAGTTTGTTCGGAACGCTGCCAGAACCGTAATACCTGTTCAGCATGGGCCTCTTGATGGCCAAAGAGGAGTCTTGCTCAAGGCGCAGAGTTGAAGACTTCTTGAAGCTGCACTGTGCGTGGTAGACCGCTGAAAACCCAAGTAATGCTCCTTTTTGCTTACGAGAGCGCCCAGCAGTGTGGAATAGGCTCGCATCGGATTGCTGGCCCTCATACTACCAAGACAGCACTGCGGTCGGGAAGAGCAATAGAGCGAGGCGCCGTCGAAGCCGGCAACGACATAATCGTTCGGGTTCAGGAGAACGATTTATGGACACGAAATCGGGATGGCATAGTCAGGCTGGGTCGGCATTGTTGTAACCCCCACGGGACTATGAGTTACGATTTACCAATGGTTAGAATCCAGCACTTTAGATAGCTCACACACGCGTTGCCCACAGCTTATCAAGAGGCTTGGACGATTGTTGTTCCTGAGGTCCGGACCTATTGCCATGGTCTTGAACAAAGCTGGGAAAGAAGAGCCAAGATGGCTCTTTAAGATTCGACTATCATATTCGCGAGGGAAGTGAACAATGCTCCGGCCTTATGTCCGCGAGTGAATCACCTCATGGTCGGTCAGATGCTCAGGGCGTGAGTGCAATTCATTGACACTTCAACTTTCGGAGCCACGTCCGCCGGGCAACTTCTGGCTTCATCGAGCTTCCACATCTGCTTCAGCTTCATCTCCCACCTTCAAGACACTGCTGGCACTACCACATCTTTCTACCTTTCATACAACACCACAAGCATTGCGCAACCAGCAAACATCGTTCAGCCCTGCGCAAACAGTAAGTCAACAGGATAAGTGCAAAACCCTCTCTCCAACGTCTTTCCACGTCTTTCCCTACTATGAGTGCGCTTTGCTTTTACCGTCGCCATCTTCAAATCATGGACTCGTCTCCTGTCAACGACGACATCGACTACGGCAGCTGCCTCTGCGCGATATATACTAATAACACCACGCCCGTATAGACAGCTCAAACCCCACATCAACGATTATACCAACGTATAACAACACCGAGACCATGGCCACCCAGCCCGATCAATCCTTGCTATCAAACACCGATGCGCAACTTGTCGCCTACCTGTTTTACGACAAGTTCCCTTCACTTCAAGCACCCCACCGCCGCGCCCTGTTCGATACTATCTTCGGCCACGAGCTTGCCGCTATTCTTCTTGGCCAACGCACCAACATCCACTCCCAACTTGAGGAGCAGATGAGTTTACTCGGCGTCAACGGCAGCGATGACACCGTCTGGGACGGCATCGTCCTCAATGACGACCACACGGAGATGTGCGTGCGCGACTCCTGGATCATCGAGATCAGGCTCGCTGCGAGACTCCGCGCCGTCTACATCCCGGAGGATAATGCCCATCACGCTTGCGACGATGCAACATGCCACATGAACGACCACGCTCCATCTCGCACGCGTGGGTACACGCCTCCATCCGAGCGACGTGCTCAACGGGAGCGCGAAGAGAAGGAAGCGGACGATCGCGAATTGGAAGCCGACAAGAAGTTCGTGCTTCACATTCTCTTCACGAAGTATCCGGACCTTGCTCCTGTGCAGCGTCGGGACCTGTACAACAAAGTCTTCACAAACGAGTTTGTTGCCCGCGACATCAAGCACGGCGTGAAGTACGCCGACGACCTGATGGACATGTGGGAAGCCCGCTTCGACGACGCAGAAGACAGAGTCCGGCGAGGGATCTTGGACAAGGAGCAAACGGAGGCCCAGCTTCGCAATCGTGATCGTTGGGTGGGCTATATCAAGCTGCGGGCAAGGGAGGAAGGTATCGACTTGCCAGACAGCGAGGATGATGACGACGGGGATGAGGATGACAAGGAAGAGATCGCTATCAAGAATGACAAGCAGGATGTCTCTACCGGGATAGAGGATTTCAAGGAGAGGCGATCGCGGAATGATCCATGATCCGGGACTCCTTTGCCCACCTGCTTTTGATTTCGTATTGTCTGCTTTGTTGTCATGGTGGAGAGCGCTTGATACCCGTGCGTTGACGCACATATTACACGTAGCGAGCCTTTAATGATACCTTGCCAACCAGTCAAAACGACCTTGGAATGTCTCAGCTTGCACTGTATCCCTATTTCTTTCTTTTCCCCGTAATGGAGGTGTCGTGATCCTCCCACAATCAACATCTTGCTTATAATTTGACCACCCCTGGTCCCAAGATTACTACTGACAGTCCGCTGGAAGTATGGCGACCCAGGCTTCATGGCGCACTGCCGAATCCGCGTCTCAGCCTACCTTCCATTCTGCCAAATGGCCGCATCCGCCGGCACCAACATCGCAATTCTCCCACCGAACACGACCAAGTCACGCCAGCAACCCATCGAATTCGTCTGCGGCCTCCCAGCTTGGCTCCCGATGACAGAGTGCGAGAACGAGATTGCTGTACTTGAGAACTACGGCCAAATCGGTTAGGCGATCGTCATCAACGGTAGGAGTGAGCTAGGAAGCGGGAAAGAACAAGAAGGCAAGGATGGAGGCGGTGGAGGTTTGGATAGTGCGTTCAATTTCAAGGATCACGAAACACACGAAGAGTGAACTGGAAAGAGTCATGAAGAGTTGGACGAGGATACGATGACAGTGGAACAATGGTAGTAACAACGGTGTGTGGTGTTGGCTTTGTTTCTTCAGCAGGCGTCGTTCTCTGCAAGGGGGATTGACGAGAGGTCTTGAAGGGTAGTAAGATACATGCACGCCAATACGTGTAGTATCCATGGAGGGCAGGAGACGTTCAAGTCAAATTAATCACTCCTGCTATACCGTGATCTGCTCCTCCGCCCGACGGAGTAAGCACATTAGTCCAGAATCTACGATACAAGCGCCAGTGCATTGGACGTAGCCATGGTATCGAGCGGGCAGTTCTCAACATTACCGTTGAGATGGAACAAACATCGCGGTTAATCGAAGTATAAACATCGAAAGGTGGTCCGACACTGCTTCGACTCAAAACATCCAGCATAGCAATCACAGCGGCAAATACAATCTGAACAAAAACCGCCTGGCGTATGTCCTTTATAATTCCTCTCCATCTCTGCCAGATCCCGCAATGCTACTGCTTCCCGTACCTATCTATACACATCAAATAATCGAAAAACATGCCGTATCGATTTATCCGTGGCCTGCAAGCCATGTTGAGCACAGCCACACCTCCCTCGCTAGTCTGTCACATGAAAATCAGTCATCCACGAACATACACTAGCGCGCGCAGCGTCGAGCCCAATCACACGGCTTCCATCCAGGATGACAGGGAGGAAGTGGCCGAAATGGGAAGGAACGGGTCGACCGTGGCTTCCGCGTGGCTGGACCGTGTAGGTGACGCGAAAGTTGGAGCTTTACCTGAACAACTTTCGCCTGCAGCACCGTGAGGATTCAACAATACACAAACCATCAACAACGCCAACTTGCATACCATTGCTAATCATTGGTAACTGCGCTACAGAGCAGACAATCGCATCCAACATCGTGAGTCGATTGTCTATCTTTCAAAGACTTCCTCTAGTTGACTGGCAACTCCAGCGCAGAGCATTCTCCTTTCACAAACCCATCAACCGAAAAGATGGGCGAAAACATCCCCCGGCGAGATCAAGACCATCACCATGTCTGGATCGAACACCACCGCGTCGACACTGTCGCGCCGCCTCGCGTCCGAGCTAGAATCGTACAACAGAGAACCGAGCACGCGCGAGGAATACGGCACATACAAGTGAAACCCACGCTCATGGTATGCTGTCGAACAATCAATCCCTTCCAACTACCTCGCCAGAAACGAGGCACGAGGCGTTTCAGAAACGCTGCTGGAGTACGCGCGACTTGAAGCGCGAACGAACGCGCCAAAGACGGTGGGAGAACTTATGGCTCACATCGAAGCGGTGAAGGCGGCGGAACAAATCACGCCCGGCATGACTTTGCTCGACAGGGCGAAGAGAATCGCTTCGGTGGTGCGACCATGGAAGGCGAATCTCAGGACGCGCGGCTATGTCGAGGAAGAGCGATCTGAGGAAGTTCAGTATGGATTGAACGAAGAGGGTGACGACGAAGATGAAGACAACATCGTCGTTGCCGGGCTTCGAGAAGTGGAAGAGGGCATGGAGATCGATGGCGACGACGCGATGGACGATCCGATGGATGACGACGAGGACAATGCGAATGAGGAAGGCTTCAACGAAGAAGCTGTGGATCTGCAAGATCTGGCAGACGCGCCGGGCATCCCGATTGGAGATGCCGAGCAGATGGAAATCCACGATCTCGACGAATCAGTCGACGGGTTGAGTCTGTATGTGTGGGTCGATGGCACCAGGAGCCCGGCCGATCCTTCCGACAAGGACCTCGATCAACTCCCCGCCGTCCCTCCGGTTGATCGCGTCTCAATCGCCGTCCGGAATTGGCTGGCAAACATCTCACCTCCCGAGGAACGCCTCAACTTCGCTCCCGGCCGCCTCATCCACCGCATCGACACAATCCTTCACCACGGCGAACTTTATCGTCACCCAACCAACATGTCCGACGAAGAACGCATCGCCATCGATGTGGAAGATCGCTCAGCCCTATACTCGCGAGTCCCGGTCATCCAGAAGAACAAGACGCTGAGGGTGATGGACGTTTGCAGGAAAAAGTCTTGCGAAATTTGTAACAGGACTTTGGGAGAGGAAATCCTGGACGAGGAGGAAGAGGAGTGGTTGGAGAGGAAGGGCAACTTTCCGGTGAGATTCTGGGACCAGAGGAAGCTCTGGACGTTTTGGATGACGCCGGCGCCGGAGGCGGAGATGAAGAGGCCGGCGGAGGAGGGAAATGGGGAGTTGGGTTGGATGTAGATCGGACGCTACCGGCTACGTGGAGACCAACCGAGGTGGACGAAGAGTACATGAAGGACCGATGGAGGCTTGGCAGTTCGGCCGCCAAGTTCGATGGGCTGGACATGGAGTCTCAACGACTACCTGTATCGACCATGGCGATCATTATACAGCTGGGGTTCGACATGACGGCTCTGGCTGCGAGCGTAATGGTCCACAATCAATTGCCACCACTGGCTTGTTCTCTGGCAGATGAGACGAGTTCAACGGGGACATTCCATTTGCTCACTGACATAGCGTAGGCTCACCACTCTTCACGCGTGCAAATCATCTCCTTCTTCTTCTTCTCTATCTCGCGACTTACAAACCCAACACATTGTCGTTGATTCGGGATGCCCGCGTCCGCACGCCAACACACTCTCACACTCTCCTCAACAGAAGGCCCGCTGCAATGATTGGATCTTGATCCTGGCCCCGCCAGTTTGCTTCATGGACATGGACACGATGGCGGCTTCAGTTCAACACCGCAAGGCCAGGGCGATAATCGATCCCACTCCAGCTTTCAAAGGGACAAGGTTAACTCAAAACATGGTCCAAAGTACGACAAACACCACTGCAGGCTTAGCGCCGAGCACTGCTGCCGACGCAGCCCAAGACACTTTCGAGAGTCTCGCCTACACTCCGGATCGCGACTTCTTGCAAGGTCCGGTAGCTCGGTGCCCGAACAACCTCTTACTGCGGCGCAGCCGTCTGCGTCATCCCCCGGCATCGAGAAGCTCTCTTGCACGGCGCACGGAGAAAGCAGGATAATTTGTGATTCAAAGCCGCTCTAATGGTGTCGCGTGTAATCATTCTGGTAGGCATTTAGTGCCCGCCCATCGAATCTGGCTGACATCCCCTAGTCCTGGCAAGTCCAGAAACGATGCACTACGAGGGACCTCATCTGAAAGTGCTCCGCGGGCAAGAGTATCCTGCAGGGCTCGTCGAGCGGAAGTGGATGGTAGTCGGGTCTAACAAGCCTGCAGAGGTAGTCACACTACGCGAACAACCACCGGCGAAAGGCCTCCGAACGCCGCCGGATGAATGGCAGCGTTGGTTATACATATCGATCCCTCTTGTCCCGACTGGACGCGGAGTAGGGAGGCGGAAGGTCTTCCAAGCCGGTGTGGCAATCGACACTACCCGACTGTCGAGTTAGACCCAAAGATACGGCACCTCGAATTGAAGAGCACTAGAAGTCGACTGACAGCATTGTTGGGACCATGCTGGAAAACAGCCTTACTGGCAGGTGGCATTGAAATCCAGATCCAGGCGACGAAGCGGCCCATGAGCTCGTTGCACCCCGAAGCGCCAAGAGGCCAGGCTACGTCGCTCAGTATCTCAGCAGGCGGAGCTGCCATGGAAGTTTGTCAAGCTCGCTCGTGGTGGGAGGATCTCTTGAAGACGTCCTACCAATGCAACAATGCGGTCCGCACAAGCCGGGAGGAATGAATGACTCCAATTGAGCCAAGGAGCATGATGTAGGAAGCAGACTTGGAAGCAGCCTTGTTCCGAATGCACGGCTCGCTGGATAAAGATTCCCGGTCCAGATCTTCGCTCGTGGCTTGACGGAGACTCCAACCAAGGACCACGAAAAATATTCGCTGAACCCTGCAGCTTCTCACGTTGTCAAGTCACTGGAGAGTGAGAGCCGAGAAGAGTTAGGATCCCTTCTATAATGAGCTCGACGCTGAGCTTTAACGGATCTCCGAAGACGCCGGACTTGATGGAGACCCGGTACTTCCAGTCTTCTTCAACGTCTGGTTCTGGCTTGAACACCGTAAAGTGGAAAGGGATTGAGGAGAATGCATTAGCTCTTTCTTCTGCGACATGACGTCCCGCCGCTACTTTTTTAAGTACAACCAGCCGTATCGATGCCGGCGTTCAACCGCGTCCAAAGAGCACTCGCTTCGCGTCCGAGACTCTCGCAGGCCAGCTCAAACTCTACGGCTGGACACTATCGCCAAAGCGTCAGCTCCGACGCAGATCCACCCACCTGCCTGCAATAATCTCGGCTCCTTACACTCACGGAGGAACGCTGCACTTGCGGACGGAACAATACTGCTTTGTATCCTCTCCGAATTCGGAACTGCACAGTCCCAGCTCAAGAAAATGTCCTGCAATCAAAGTAGTGGAAAGAGAACAAAGATCCCAGACCATCGAATGCGCCCACCGCTAGCTCAATGTGGAAACAGAAATCTGGAACCCAATCCACAATATTGCACCAAAGCCGCATGCCAATAGGTCGAAGTCTGCAATTTGAAGTCAAACAGTAGCTTCCGTCCACATACTGCTCTCCCGAACTCACTAGATCAACAACTCGGCTGTGAACTGAAAGAGCTGCAACACAGTTTCATGGCAGATTTCCGAGGCGGACGTTGCTTGCAGAGCTTGCATATGTCTATTCTTGCATTGCTGTGCCAGCCTCGCAGATGCGAAATTCGACGCAAGCCGAGATGTCGTCGCAATAGCGTTTCTAGGTTTGCCGGCACCGCAAGCCGGTCGAAGCTTGCTGGGCTTTTTCCGACTTCATTCCAGTCTGCTAGCGGGACTCTGTCTCTGATAATCGAACATAGCTGACGCCGATGCGAGCGGTTTCTATGTTTCTTTGTGTCGTGGCTTTGTTCGCCTGGCTTCTGAATATCCTTGGGAGATCATTCCCTCGCTGTTCCCAGGGTTATCGGCTTCTGCGGTGGTTTTCGGGTCGATTTGCAACCGTCAAGTACGCTGGCTACAGTGCGGTACATCTCGACGCACTCAAATTCCAATAGACCAAGCTTCGTGGCGATGCAATAAGCGCGGGTGTGCGGAGAGGTCCAGACGGCTTGGTCAATCAACATGGCGGATGCTCCAGAGTGTTGCGTATATTGCGACCGGTGAGAAGGCAAAAATGCGGTCACCGGCGATTCGGCGAAGGGCTTCTTTGTCTCTCTCAATGGTCGCAACGGAAGGAGGAAGGCGAGAACACAAGTTTGGAGGGACAGCGAGGGAGTCATCATGACCAGACTGCATCACGAAGAGGAAAGCAAGGAAGTGCGACCGAGGGTCTGTATTTGATTTGTATCGCACGTCTGGGTGTAAATTGCGCATTTACGCTGTACTCCGCCATTCTACTCCGAAAAGTGTATTTCAGTTGTGTCAATGACGCTTTTGTCGTGATACTACGGTGTCTCAATCCAACGTGCAAGTCTCAAACTCAAATCAAATCTCAGTCCAAGTTCAGATCCCAAGCCAAATCAAACTCCAAAGCGCAAGTATGTGTGGTGTAAGCCTCCCTTTTGTGGTGAGGCCTGTATTTTGTACGCCCGAAGGCTGTAAGCGCAGGGAAGTTTTCGAATGACATCGCCTGGACCTTAAACGCTGTCCTCTCCGCTGCGGCTGATGTCAGCCTGGCGAGGCTTGAGGGGCTCGAAGCCGTCAGTGTCGGTCTTGCTGATGCGTGGCTGACGGGTGGACAGAACATCCGGGTCGGTCATGCCGATCCTGGCCTGACGGGTGAGGAGGGAGGGAGAAGAAGGTTCGGTGCGGCTGATGTCGGCCTGACGGACAGAGAGAGAGTCGGTGTCGGTCATCCCAATCTTGGCCTGGCGAGCAGCGAGAGTGTCGGTGACGGTCGTACCGATCTTGGCTTGACAGGCGGAGACAGACTCGGTGTCGATCATTCCAATCTTTGCCTGGCGAGCTTGGGGAGTCTTGGCGTCTCCGTCAACAGCGGTCATACCGATCTTGGCCTGACGGGCAGAGAGAGAGTCCGTGTCGGTCATGCCGATTTTGGCCTGACGAGTCTCGATGTTTGAAATCGCATCGTCGACGTCGGCCATCGCAATCTTAGCTTGACGGATGGCGAGAGGATCGGTGTCCGTCATGCCGACCTCGGCCTGACGCTCCTCGATAGCCGACTGCTCGTCCTCAAGATCAGTCATACCGATCTTGGGCGGGCGCTTCTCCTTCTCCGGCTCCTCGTCCTGAACATCCGTTATGCTGATCTGAGTTTGGCGTGCCTCGACTTCATCTTCGTGGCTTATATCGGCCTGACGACCCTGGAGGAGCCCCTCCAGATCACCGAATTCGGACTGAAGACTCTCGAGAGCATGGACGTAGATGTCTGCGGCGAGTATAGTAGAGCCAACGTCGGCTTCGCCCGTGTCGAGGTCGTCGGTGCGGCTGATGTCGGCCTGTGACAAAGTCAGTCTTTGCGGAATAGGGGAGAAGGTACGAAAGCAGGATGTACCTGACGAGTCTCGGGGTGAGCAAGACCAAGAATTGCCAGGCAAAGCTTGTACTTCTTGAAGTCCTTGTTGGCCAAGAGGATGCAAATCAGCCTTGGAGGGAACTTGTAGTTGTGAGCAGCGTCGGTAGCGGGAGCCGGTGTAGCACCAGCCTCGACCTTGATCAAACTAATGTCGGCCTACGCATATGTTAATCTTTGCGCCACGGGTGGGAGGTATAAAAGTTATGTACCTGTCGAGCAGCGAGGTCGACAGAGGCGGGATCAACTTTGCTGATGCGGGCCTGGAGGAGTGATAGTATTTGTGGCGCAAGGCATACGTTGGGTTATTCGTACTTGAGGGAGGGCAGAGGCCATGACTAGGCCGCCGAGCAGAGCGAAGGTGATACGCATGGTTGCGGATTGGTTGAGTTGTAGTTGGCGTTGCGGTTGAAAGAGATCCTTTGGAGATCTTGGTGGTGGTTGAGGAATTCGAGTTGTTGATGTGCATGTGTATGGATGAGGCAGTGGATATGGAAGAGGGATGTGGATAACGAAGACGCGAAAGGAATTGGACGAAGGACGTGGTTTTGTGCCAGTCGAAGGCATTGAGCACGGAGCACAATCAACAGGAAGCTGCATGCTCAACGTAATGTGAAAGTGTCGGTTAATCCAACCTGTGGTCGTGCAATTCACCTGGATTGCGCAGAAAGCCGGCTCAAGGAGCATCGTTGAGGCTTGAGGATCACGGGCGTTGAATATCCGTGATCCTGATGGTGCGTGAATACTGGGACCTGGCACAGCATTCGCAGCAAGGAGTGGTTGAGACCGGCATTTCACAGGCGACAGGATCTCGTGAATATGCTTGAAGCGTTCTTCTTCGCGACACATTCAAATGGACCACAAGTAATCGTCTAGGCTTTGGGTTCACCGGCGTAGAGTTTTTCCGCAAAGCCGTAAATACCTAGCATCATAGATCCGCATGCTTCCAGCTTGGAGCAGGGCATTCCCTATTTGGGAACGACGTCGAGGCAAGAGACCTTCGGATCTCAGTGTTAGTGATTGTGTGCTCTGGTACGGCACAGAGGATGGTTCCTGGACTTCGCATAGGCATGCAAGGCCAGTCTGATTCTGCAATCGGCACAGCATCTGTATGAGGGACTGATTGAGACTTTCGTTCCATGAGGACCCCGTCCTTGTGAAAGGGCGGATATCGCTGGTCCATTCAGCCGGACCAAAGGTAGACGTCGAGGCACGGAAAACGGACGCATCTGACGCCTGTGATCGTTCTTTACACCTGGCCAAGATACAAATCTGGCATTATCATGCTGGGAAGCCTTCGTTGTGGCATGGGACCTTCGGACAGGATGTACGATATGGTTGTCAGCGAATGTGATGAGCATAAAAGAACCGCTCCATGCAGATGATCTAGCACAGTCAACCGCACTCATACCCCTTTGTAGTCTTGTACCACCGAGAATTTCTTGCATCCTTCTCTCACAAACAACAACATCGACCGCATTGTCCCGACGGCAGTGCCGCAATCTAGAACGCCTCAAAGGAGAGCACAGCACTGGCGAGTGAAGCGTGCTGCGCCACGCCAAGTAAACCTGCTTCTTTGCCGCACAACTCTCAATCCTCTGCACCCAGAATTTCCTCTTACCACCACCAACCTTTCCGTAAAGCTTTTTTCCACACATTGAACGAATCACCACCAAAGCTCTCGGAAAAGGTCTCTCCAACACTCCGCACCACCACCAAGCCGCCGACACCACCCCTCTCCGCACCACCACCACCATCACCACCAACCACCACCACCACCACCATCATGTCGCGCGAAGCACAGGAGGCGTTCGAGGCGGTTCGCGACGCGAACAACGACTACATCGCGCTGCCAGACGGCGACGATGTGCAGGCGGCTCACGGCGGCGAGCATGATCTGAGTGAGTCTCCTGCCTCCCTCCCTTCTTCCCTCCTTCCCTCCTCTCCTCCTCGCCACCCCTCTCTTCAACTCCAAAGCTGACAGTGCTACCTCAGACCGCGGCCGCCCCCTCTACGGGGCCGCGAAGATCGAGGCTCGCGACCGCCTCCGCGCCGCCCGCTTCGCCGAAGTCGGCATGGAAGCCGCAGACCACGAGAAGGCGAGCAAGCCCGCTCGCGACGCTTTCGGCTGGGTGCAGGAGAGGAAGAAGAGACTGGGAGGATTGGTGGAGGGGATCGAGAAGGAGTTGGCGGGATTGGAGGAGAGGAGGAGGGAGTTGGAGGAGAAGAAGGCGGTGTTGGAGGGGAAGTTGGCCGATGACATGGCGAAGAAGGGAGAGGCGGCGGAGGAGGGACGCGTGGCAGTGGAGGTGCAGAGGAGGTATGATGCTTACCTCGATGGTGGAGAGGAGGAGTTGGATTTGAATGTGCAGTAGAGGGTGTGCGTGCGTGTGCGTGTGTGTGTGCGTTTGTTGCGTGGTGGGAGAGATGTCGCTTTGCGAGCACGACGGCGTGATGCCGAAAGGCCTCGCTGAGAATGAAATATTCTGTGCTGCTACTGTTATTGTTGTCTCGTTATCTCATCCTCGTGCCATCGAGTTGTGTGCGTCTCGGAAGTGTCCACATGTACGTTCAAGAGAGGAAGACCTTTGCCACACTCCCAAATCACACTGTCGACCCAACTTGCGGACGGGAAGACAGCAGTCTATACTGTAATACGACTCAAGAAGCCATTGAGCCCACAGCTGCGATGCTCGCCGAGAAGATAGCGACGAAAACGCCATCAACTTCAAAAGCAGCAGGCCAGTTTCCAGTATTCCTTTCGAGTTAACTGAGCTCGGAGCCTCCAGCTACTTTGACGTAAATCTTGATCAGCCCAGTGACCCTACCATCCTCCTCGAAAGTATCAGTACACAACTAACGATAAGCGAGGAAGGTCGCAAGTCGCACAAGTAGAATTGTCGGCTCGCGTAGCTGAATAGAGGGCTTCAGTAGCTGCAGCGAAGATGGGGCATATCGTTGACACTCACGGCCGTAGTGTCCGGTCTTGTGGCAAGATGAGGGCGATCCCCGACGCCCTCACCACGCTGTTTGATGAGCTCAACCCGCTGGCTGAGCCCAGCCATGGCGAGCTTGACGCGCACGCATACGAAGATGAGAACGAGCCACTCGTGTTTCACGCCATCCTGGTTGAACTGTCCGAGGACTTCAAGCGCCGACTCAAGGAAGGCTACCGTGACAATGCCGGATTGAAGAGCGATACATACGCCGCGGGCGTCTGCGACCACCTCTCAAACGAAAACCTCGTGCACACTCCGGCCACGCCCGCTGTGACAGATATGGTGCTTCCCAAGGTCACTACCCCCGGTCCGAACACTTCAAGGCAGCGCAAGACGCAAGCTAACAGGGACTCGCCGCCTTCTGGCAACCGTGGCAAAAAGCAGAAGCATACGACACGCCTACTGCCTACTTGCTGAGACCGGTGTCGGCAGTTGATGGACCTATTCTATAGCTGTTTATTCACGTGGGAAGGACATAAGAGCGTTATCATGCGTTGGCCAGGCAAGAGGTCACATGAGGTAGCATTACAAAAGTCGCCGGCCATGGATGCTGTTGATGATGGAAGCCGACGTAGGTCAACGACATTAGTCATTTGCCATTCAAATATCTGCTTACAGATGACACCTAACATCTCAGACCACATGCTTCTTCCCTCAAGCAACACACTCCATTACTAGACGTACGAAAATATCAAGTAAAAGCGTACCGTACGAGCAGTAAACTTGGACACCTCCCAGGTCTCATACCCACGCCCCCATCCAAAACAAGCATCAACTTATCCGAGCCTCCTGCTGAACTAAGCAGCCACTGTCAGCTGAAAGAGAAACATTAATTAGCGCGGCTTGCGGTGCAGCCAATGGGAAGGATTGTTTTATAGCGGCTGGAACGTCGGGAGGGGTCGGGTATAGTCGGACGTGGACGGGGGGGAGGGGTAGGCGTTGCTGGGTAAGCGGGCGGGAGAAGAGTTGAAGTAGTGGGGCGGAGTTGACGAGATGCGGAGGACGTTGCTGTGGATCGAATCTACCTCATCGTTCGAACTGCTCGGTCGTTGGATCGTAATCAACCGCATGGTGAGAGCGATAAGATAGCCTTGTTATAGACATAGGCAGATGCAACTGCTAGAGAGCCTGGGCTCAGCATTTCTTCTCCGGATCGTTTGCTCTTTGGAGGGAAACGGAAGACCGCGGCATATCCAGGTTGCAGGTATAGCAATCGGAACTCTAGGAGAATAGCAATGCCTCCTCTATAGCGAACCCGCTTGAGAACAACAACGATCGGTTGGCGCATGACATTTACCTTTGCCTTTACTCTCCTCCTCTAGCACGGGTAGCCGTTCACCTTTTTTTGCAAATCTAGCAGCAACCGGATCTAGTTTCAGCTGCAGCCTCTGAAAGTGCTAACTGGCGCATGAAAGTCGAGTTATTCTTCAATCTCCTTGAAACGCACGAGCTACTACTATTCACCTGGTCTTCTGACCTCGAGAGAGTACGACGTAGCTTCGGCTTCGGCTATGGCCGGTTTAAACATCTATATATACTGCGACGTCCCCTTATCGAAGCTTGCTCTTCTTCTCCTCTCGAACACAGACCATTCAGTACTCCAACGACCCAGGCAAATTTGCATGGCATACCGCTCCGTCTCTCTTTCCGCCTCTCTTGCCGAGCGTACAACGATGGCACCGCTCGGTTCAATACTCTACGCCGTTCCTCCACCTCCATCAACGAAGCCAACACGCAGGAGCAAGAAAAGGTCCGTTACCACTGGCGGACAGAGCTATACCTCGCGCTACACGCCCTCGGCCTTCTGATAACGGCTGATATGCTTGGTCGGAATGATGTGAGGCTGTACTTCAACTTCAATTTTTCTGCCCGGGTGGCTGCCCTGGGCGCGAAGAATGGTATTTCGTACCCGGCGACTTATCCTCCTCCGCATATACAGCCTGATCAAGGACTTCCGCCACCGCCTCCCCCACAAAGTCCTCATCCTGCGGCCCGACCGTCGTATCCGCCACCGCATATCCAGCCTGGTCAAGGAGCACCTCCTGCTCCGTCTCGACCCTCGTATCCACCGCCGCACATTCAGCCTGCGGTCATTAGGTGCTTCGAGACCGCGCGGAGGAAAGCTTCAACAAGCATACCATGGCAGCTATTATCATTGGTGTCATGTGTCATCATTCCTTCAGCTCCAATGCAAACAATCATGATCAGCACAACTAAATCGCATGCAACCGATCCAAATGATAGCCAACAATGGGAGGACTACGCACTTCGTCACAGGAAAGAAGCAATTGCCCGGCTCCTCCCCAGTATCATCCACACATTTGAAGACCACGACGGGTGTATCATTCAGGCCTAAATGCGCTGCTATAAAACAACCTCTGGCTGCGAAAGCGAGAGATCCGGTTTCTTCGCCCGGTTTCACGGAAGCATTCGCAAGGCGACGAAGCTAGGCAGAGTTGAATGTGCTTGAACATCATGATTACTAGTATCCCATTCAAACGTTGCTTTTCATTTTTATTCGTCATCCCTTTCCATCTTTCCACCCAGGTCAACGACCAGGGACACCTTTGGCTGCAGTCCCATTCTGTCAAAAACACGCGTACCTCGCCGACCTCCGAGGATGGCGGGTCATGCTCGAGACGGATTCTACATCACGTCTGGGCCATGATCCGAACTACTGGCAACAGCTCTTCTTTCAGGTAAATTGCTTCTTCGCGACTGATCTCAATCCGTGCCTTTGCTTGTGGCCTGCGAAGCATACGTGCGAATTCAATAACAGATCTTTCTGTAGTACGGCCACGGTCCCTCCTCAATTTGATCTTTGGATTTAGAAAATTTAGCTCTTTTCTTGTTCTGCATCCTGCATACGAGGGACGGGTGACCTACGGCTTGCATTATTTGAGTCGCAAAGAATGCCTTGGATCTCTCTCTTGGTACTGATGTACCAGGATCCTCAAGATCCCCAACGCTCCCCGAACGGCGCCGAAGTTTGCTCATGCGTCGAGCTATAGGGCTAGACCTCACGATACTGCGGCGTGAATTTCACCTTAAAGAGCAAATCACTTGCGCGCATCCACCGTTGACCGAGGATAGCATGGACCTCTGCAATAAGAGGCAACGCCGGTTAGCCCATGGACGCTGAGGACATCAATGTTGACGAACTGAGCCAGCTACTCTGCATGGGGTAATGTAGTAGAGAGGGCAATCCGGTATTCGCAAAAAGCATTGCCTTCGCGTCCAACTTTGCTCTATCACTGTACCTTCTATTTGCCGACCTCATCAAATTTAGCGAACGCTCAAGATCTTCCTACAGCACGCCAGTCTCTTCGACGCCCAGACCAGTCCAGCAAACAGCACTTCAAGAATCGGACCGAGGAGACAATGCCGAACGCACCAGCAAATGTACCCTCGGCAAACATCTCCAATACAAAGAGGACGACTGCACTGCGACTTCAAGAATCTCATGTTTACAAGCTGCACCTACTAGTACCCACACGCCTTAGAAAGCAAGATGAATACTGATTATCAAGACGCCATCGTGGAGTCGTCCTCTCCATGCCCTTCGTATGCCATCCACCCAGCAGGTAGGACACTATCCAGGTCAACTCCTGCAACAACCAACACTTCTACCGCACCGGAGGAGCCCTCAAATGATCTCCCGTCTCCACCATCCGCGGAAACGCGACAGCCATCGCATATCCGTCTGCAAGACCTTCCACTCCGTGAACTGAACATGATCCACTTCATGTCGATCGAAATCGCCGAACACCTACCGCCCGGCCGTCGGCTCCATTGCATCCCGGGAGACCGCTTCAGAGACGACTCCGACATCTACAATCACGGCGGACAGATCGTGAGGATGTACTTCCCAGCCACTGGGCTGGAAGAAGATGTTATGGTCTGCGACGTCTACGTCTGCACGGAGTGCAACCCAAACGCCGATCGCAGTGACTTGCGACCTGGTGGACCGTACGTGCACTTTGAGCGGGATTGTAAGACGGAGGGATGGGACGTTGGGATCTTTCAGCCGCGGAAGGATCTGTGGGTATATGATGCGAGGTTTGGGCGGGGGAGTTTGCAGAGGGAGGTCGGACTCGTCGGAGAGAACGGTGCGTGGGTTAGAACGGTGACTCGTTGTTGCTCGGTGTATGAGTGTGGAGTGTGTAATCAAGCTTCGCTTGCGAGGCTGGAGGCGGGCTTTCTGGCGAGCAGTGCGGGCATGTGTGAGGAAATGGAGGTGGAGTAGGGAGCAGATTTACTGTGGTACGATTCGTCTGTGTGGAGAGTGTAGTTAAGAGATTGTGGTGTTGTACCTTTGGACGCAGAACCGCGTTTCATTCTTGATGGATGACCCGGCTTGGGAGGCGGCTTTGCTTATGACATGCTTTGTTTGACCGTACGCCTCGTATTATGGCTTTCGTCTCTTCTCTCGGGTCTAAGCAAGATATGCACTTCAACGTGAGCCAGCATGATTTCTCACAATGCTGTTCGGGGTTTGAATGGTCTTCTAGCTGGTTTGCAGTGGTACTTCATTGGAGCCAGCAGTGATGAAAGTTGCCCGGCTGGCAACTTTCGAGAGTCTTCGTTCCTGCTCGGGAAGGTACTTGGCACGACAAAGAAGAGCAGAAAGTCGGAGACGATTCAGGTGCTGCCCGGTGTGATGGTTGGATGGAACGGCACTGGAAAGAGCACGAAAAGGCCAACAGATCTGAATCAACGGAAGAACTCATCCTGCTAGCCATTTCCCTCCCTCGCACCACTTAAAGTCTCAACGATTCAAGTTCACCTCCATACAACTTTCTTTTTTGTCGCATTCGATTCAATGTGTACTCCTATATCCACGTTTCAAGACTCCATACGTCGTGCTGCCACTCATTACCCAATTGGGAAGGAGCGGGCTCGATATGGCTTGGCCCGCACAGACTTCCGGCGCTTCCCGTGCTTGCGTGTTGACTTTGAGATACGACGCTGCCCTCACTTGTCCACTTCACCAATCTCGTCCACATATTTTATTACGACACCGGCGCACTTTCCTTCGCTTTCCAACTTCACTAAAAGCGCACTACGAAGACTTCAACAACACTTCAGCACCATCTAGCCTTACTCCTCTTCTCATCTTTTCCATCTTCCACATCGCCGCCCAAAAACTGCACACCCCATCGCGATAATGCCAAACCACTGGGTCGTGGACGAACGCATCGCGCTGCACATTATGTTCACAGAATATGATCTCACCATCGAACAAGTGCATGATCTCTTCGGCAGACTCTTCGGCATGGCCTTGCAGGAGGAGGGCCGTAAGAAGTACACGCCGGCGAACTTGCGCGACGGTAAGCGCACCTGAAACCACTTCACCTAGGTCACCTACTAACAAATCATAGAATTCAACGGTCGATGGAAGGATGGTCGCAGCCAAACCTGGAACGACATCGAGAAGCCGAACGTCAAGTTCGGCAACATGAACTCTTACAACCAACAAGAGCTGGTGAAGCACGCGCAGATCCGCGACGATATCGTCACCATGGCGGGCACGACGGGTGGAACGAATTGGCTGCGCGAAGATGCCTCTGGCAATGTGGTCCCACCAAATGCGCCGATTGCACTGCGGCCTCGAGTCGCAACATACAGGCCGAACATGCCAACGCGGGCCCAGATCAGCACTGCTGCGGTAAGCTTCAAGAACATGCATAAGGATAACGCCTCGAACGCAAACGCCATTGCTGCACCAGTACCACTTGCCCAGACGTCTGGCTCTTCCTCTCCCCCCTCAGCAACTCTTTCCACGACCATGCCATTTGCCTCCTCCCTGCCAACTCAACTGCAGCCAACAGCATCGAGCATTACTGCGAGTCCGTCTCACCACAATTCTTGGCAAGCAACGATCGTCCCGCCAGCGGCAGCAAGGTCAAACGCATTCACTCCATTGCCAGAATCCATGCAGGGACCCAATCCAAATTACATGCAAGGCGCGCTGGACTACTTCGCGAGTTGGAATCGGGCCACCGCTGCAGGACTTCCGAAGCCTATTTACGACTTCACTGCTGTGGGACCCGCGTATCAGGCAACGCCGTACGGCACTGAGTCCTCGTCGGCTTTCTCAAATGGACCACGATCAACCGTGCCATTGAACTTCAACACAATGGCTCGATTCTTCCACTCGAGCCCTGAATCAATGCCAGCATTCCAGCAGGCGCCATCGACTGGTCCATTCTCCAACCTCCCTCCACCGGCATACGGCGTTGGCCCGTTCCACCCTGCATCAGCGTCAGAAATTGGCGCAGCATTCGGCGGCAACAAGAAGTCACCGACCACATATCATGGTAGGAGATCCTCATCAACAGGCCAAGCGAGACCCTTCGCTCAACTTCCAGCGACAACCATGCCCCCTCCAAGTTTGTCAAACGCTCTGACAAACACCGTCGAGAAGATTAAGAATGCTCTTCAAGACGGTGTGCTGCGCGATTCACTCCCTCCACAAGACAGCCCAATACAAGGCTTCACTCTGCACATGTCATCTCCGCCGCATACCCGCCCAACGACAGGAGGCAAGATGCCTCCAGGATCCACGAAGTCCGGCGGTTTCGACCGTGCCCGCCGAAACACCGCATACGAAATGATTCCTCCAAGCAACGCCTCCGGCACACCAGCAAGAGCCTTCGATCGGCTGCAAATGATCCACGTTTCTCTTGTCGGCGGCAGTACTCTCGCTCCCACCTACGACTTCTCTTCCGCCGAGGATCCCATCACCACAACTGGAGCCTGGGCACCACTCTACAACCGCGCCGGCGTCGTCATCCGTGTGCTCGACCAGACTGGCCTCCAGCACGACGTCATGCTCTGCGATACCGACCTCTGCCCAGTCTGCGCCCTCCCAGGGATTGGCTCCGAGGATCCGCCGCCGTCGCATTTCGGCGGCCTTCCTTTCTGTCATGTGGAAGATGTGCGATCAGATGTGCCGCGAGAGCTGCTGAGGTTGGCGAGGGTGGAAGAGGAGGACCTCGATTATGTGGCTGTGAGGGGAGCGACCAGCACGAGTGTGGACGTGAGGTGCGAGATGGAGGAGGCGGTTGTGCAGTTCGAGGCTGGAGGCAGGAAGAAGGTTGTTAAGGCGCTTGTCTGTGTGGAGGGAAAGTGCGAGATGTGCTTTGGGAGGGGACCAGTGAGGTGAGGGACAGACCCGGAAGACAGCACTGAATGAACCGACTTCGACCTCCTCGTGACGGGCAGTCCGACATTGTGAACTTCGGATGACTGAGCATGTGGTTCGTATCTGAACTCGGAGGGGTCTTTGCGAGCTGCTTGTTCTTGCGTTGAGGATATAGGATCAGCATCAGGAGGAGTAGATGCTGCCGTCCCCTGACCTTTGTTTTTACAGTACAAATTCAGCTCAGAGGCAGCGTACCAGATTAGCTACCGAACAACTCAACTTCTCCGATTTTGACCTTGCACATTGGTGTCGCCGCTCTAACGACGTATCTTCAGTGCTTTTTCATTGAAGGAAATTGTTTGTGCTCCGCCGCATCTGGTAACCTGTCAAGGGAGTGAGACATCCTGGAGTGACGATGAAGAGAGAAAGAACGTTGCGTCTCGATCCGTATCAAGACTTACCACTCAGCTCTTACGATCATTGAGATGAACATTGTCTGTTGGTGCCTATCAAAGTTGTGCATAGTTTGTATCTTTTGAACCGGACCATGGGCCGACTGTTCTTATCCTCTGAAGTTCGAAGGGCGATTCTTATCGCCACATGGAATTTGACGTTCGTCTGGCTGAGCAGAGGAAACTAATCCCACGTGCTCTGGGCTAGACGGACTCGGTCATGGCCCGAAATGCCTGTACAAACGGGCTCTGAAGAGGAGTTGCAGAGCCAGGACAACCGCCACAAGACAATGAACCCAGTGCGGCACTTGAGTATGAATCAATCGAGATTAGAGACATGCAAAGGAATGACTGAATTGAGGTTCGACTGCATGTGTATCCTACACCGACTCCTGCACCTCAATGACATCCACATCCACATCCTCCCCTTCGCCATCATCAGCATCCTCGACCTCCTCAACATCCCTCTTACCCTTCTTCTTTTTCTTCTTGCCCTTCTTCTTCTTCTTTTTCTTGCCCTTCTTCTTTTTCTTCCCCTTCTTAACATTCTGCGCATACTCCCCGAAGCTCCTCTCCTTCGGTTTGGGTAGCGCAAGGAGAGGCGCCACCAGCGGCTTATGAGTGGACTGAATCTTCCAAATCTGACAGTTGTTCTTGCCGTAGTAGCGATAGCCGGCTCCGAAGTCATCGCCTTGTTGGCAAATGCCCCACATTTGGGTCCGGCAGTAGTTCATGGGTACCCATTGCGGAGGATTGCAGTCACCTAACGTGGCGCGTCAGTAGGAGTGTGGGGATGGCAAGGGTATGAAGGGACGTACCTTCAATACTGGCTATGCCGTACGGACCAATTCCTCCGTTGTTGGCCTGGGGCGATGGAGTGATGAGTTTGGGGTTGGAACAGAGCTTCTCGATCGATTGCTGGAGGCCGGGATTCTTCTGGAAGCAGCCCAGGCCGTTGGGAGCCTCGCCACGGGCAGACGCGGAGCTCGCGTAGGCCAATATGGCGGCGGCAGCGGTGGAGGTGAGCTTCATGCTCGAGGGGGATGATGGTTGTGGTACCCGGCTTGGGTGCGTCTCGGGTTGGGCGAAACGTGGGTGAGGAAGGGAAGCATGTTGAATGGGAAGGACAGGGGGTGTTTTAAGTGCTCGATTTAGGGAAAATGTTATTGTGGTCGGGATGCGGTATGTGGTCGGTGTCGTGGTCTGAACGCAGAATTTGGGTGGTTGACGACAAAGGAATCTCCCCTGATTTTGGCACGGGCTCTCTTTGAGGTTATTGACGACCATCCACGGACAAAAATGAAACATACTATCTCATTGGCGGTCGCTTTGTCGATCGGGCAGGACGCCGACTTTGAGATATGCTGAGTCCAGGCCTGTCCAACGGCAAGAGTCGGGAGGCCAGACCAGTCGCAATGCGGCGTCTCATAACCATTCATTGAAGGCAAAGATCCCGGAGGTCGATGGGGAGGTCCTCAACCGGCGAGTACGTGCTTGGAACAATGTATTTAACCGATCTGTTGTAGCTCTTGGTCCTGTACAACATGTGTAGATAGCCACGGTTGCAAGGTCCTCAAGCAAGCAACATTGCTGTGTTCCAATCAGATCTGTCGTCGAGAGGTAGAGTCAAGCTGTACGCCCGAAAGTCTCGCGGCTCGAAGATGAACCAAGCTGGATCACTCCCGCCGCACTTGCGAGCTTCTGTATGACGATCAGCCATGCCCATCCGAGCCTAGTGAAGGACAGGATGGAGACCTTCAGCCATTTCAGATAGTCTACCTTGTTCATTCGTTGCACGGCTGGAATCTTGCATAACGGCAGAAGATCAATGTCCGTGCTCGCTGCTTTGTGGTTGTCTGCTCGTGAGTTCCTTCCTACCGGCGTCATTGTGACCTCTGCGTCGTTCACGCATGTCGCTTGACGATATCTCTTGGTCCGAAGTCCCAGGGAGACCGAAAAGACACCTAGCTGACTACGAATTCATCAAAGGTACTGCATATCGCACATCTTGATGGCGATCGAGGCCTGTAACGTCCGTATTCGCGATGTTATTACTGGGACCCATTGCTCGGCGTTCCTTCAACACACCAACGCCAGGATACAACGCTCTCGCTATCAGCATAGAAGCAGAGAGGATTTGAGTCGACCAGCTTCGGTACAGTGGCGGTCCTCATGCTTTCGATGCTATGCGTAGTCCAGTCTCGGGCGCCCATATATCTAGATAACAGATCGGAAGAAGTTGAAAGTAGACAGGCTCCGAGAATTGAAGTCTGAATTTTTCACCCAAACCCTGCTGGTATAGACTTCTCTGATCTTCTCAGCTCCAGGAAGGGTGTACTCTTACCAGTATCATTGGGAGCGGTCGAAGGAGGATCTGACTTGCTGTACGCATTCTATCCACCCAAGAACTCGCTGCTGTCCAGGTGGCATCGAACGTGAGCCGTATTCAATGGTCGTACCAGTGAGATCATGTCAGGAATAGGTTTCAAAGGTACGGATTGCACCCAGCTTCTCGGTGAGCATCTTGTCCCGCCGAAGGGCCCACCGGATGTCGAGGTCGACCCAAGGATGGCGCGAGAACGAAGCGGTGAGACGAGCACAGGAGAGGCCTTGTCGTCTTTGCTGCAGACGGTCTTTTTGATGGTAATGTCAGTTTCGTGGTGGTGGGGTCATCGCCGGGGAATCGCCAAACCAATGCTTTGTAGCACCCAAAACGATGGGTGAAGTGCTTGAAGTGACCGTGCATGGGAAAAAGGATGGAGTGGTGCAGGTACTGAACTCTTTCAATATAAGTTTAAGAGCATCTGCAAAACCTCTCACGTTTGACATTGAGATAATGGGAGGATCATCGTCGATTCACTGTGTGTTATTATAACATATCATGCCGCAAGCACATCAGGCCGTCCCAAACACACCAAATCTCATTGGTCCTGCAGAAGAGCATCGTCCCGCGTACTGGCGTAGAACCGGAATCCCTGCCCTGCATACTCCAGAGGATGTCCATGCAGCAGCAGATCCGAGCTCAAAGCCAACTACCAATGCGTGTCATTTCGTGTCGTGGTCCTCGTCATTGCGTGCCATCGTAGTCCTTCTCCGCCTGGTTCCTCCTTCGATGTCCGGTCTACTCCTTGCTCTCGCTCTTCCGCAAATCCAACACCGCCTTCACACGACGCATCCTGTGATCCGTCGAGGGTGTGGTTGGTCCCGTGGTGGTGACCACGTTGCCGTTGCCCAAGTCGAAGCGCACTGTAGAGTGCTCCCTGCTCAGGGTAATCGCAGTCGCTGTCGCAAGGTGGGCGACCTCGTCGATCTGGTCGTCGGAGTCGATGTCGCTGTAGTCGACATAGGATCCACTGTCCACGAGATCGTCCTTGAACGTAGCAGGAGCGTCGCTGGTGGCTTTGACGGAACTGTCGAGGGATGGAATGGTAGGCAGAGCCGGAAGAGGCTTGGTCAGTTGCTGGATTTCGTCCTCGTTGAGTGGGCCGAAAGGACAAGCGGCGGTCGGCGGAGGAGAAAGGGTAGAGGGTACGGCATGGTGAGAAATCGATGAAGGGGACGAGGAGTGTTGGCTGTCGTCACTCTCTTCAGATTCGAGGCTGTCGCTGTCGAGATGAGTGGAAGCCGCATCCCACGGTAAAATGTCGCTCGGCCGAGGCAGCGGGCTCACGAAGCGGACATGTGGGCTGTTCGGAGCCACAAGGTTGCCGGCGGACGTGTCAATCCAGCGCAAGATGTTGGTGTCTCTGTTGACTTGCGTCTCGGGGGCAGTGTATGTGTCCACGGTATTGTTCTTCAGCTCGATGGCGTTGTCTGGCTCTGCGCCTGCCGTCGCTTCCAGCCGATCTTCCTCTCCGCTTTCGAAGCTGAAGCGGCTCCCATGAACATGCGGGTTGTTTGTCTCGCCAAAGGTCGGTGCTTGTGGCCGGTGACTGGCAATGTCCTCTTCCTCGTCCTCGTCAATTCGCGCGAGGATCTGCATCGCACGGCGGCCGATGGGCACGATTGAGCGTTCCTCCTCCAACGTCAACCAGTTTTCGAAGACAACAATCTCTTTTTCGCGCTTATCCAGGGCGGCTTCACGCGCGTCAAGGCGGTCTTCGCGAAGCATTTGGCCGCGCTCGATGACCGCCGCTCTTCCCTCACGCGCCTCAACATCCTTCTCGCGAGCCAAAATGTCCTCCTCGCGTTCGTTTTGCTGGTCATCGCGAAGGTCTTGATCCAATACTTGTGCTTCGGCCTTCTGTAGGCGCATCTCGATCTCCTTCGCAAATTCCACCAACGCCTGCCTCTGCATGTCCGCCTGTTCCTCGCGGATCTTCATCTCCACCTCGCGCTTGGTAAGTGCTTCCTCCTCCCGGCGCTTCTTCTCGTTGCCCACCCAGTCGAGGCTCGCCTGCAGGCTTTGGCGATTTTTTTTGCTCGCTTGCTCGACTTCGGACAGGAGCGACCTAGTGTTGACCATGGTGTGGACGCTGGCGCTTTGGCTGCAGCCGTGCGCTTTGGAGTGCGGCTTGGAGATTCGTGGGAAGGAAGGTTTCGAGGGTGAGATGTTGATGGAGTCGCGATCGGAGAGGGAAACCGGTGCGCCTGGGACGCGGGTGAAGGATTCCATTGCGATGTTGTCCCGATGATGGTGCGGTGGATTGGGGGATGTTGAAAAGAAATGGTGAGAACGTATTGAGCGAGTGCAAGGTTCTTGCGCAGAGAGTATTGAAAAAGGGAAGGATATGAGAAATAAAGGGCGTTGATGAAAGTGTTTTGTGTTGTCAGGCGCGAAGCTCGAAGAACGTCACCACGCTAGCGCCCTGTGCTCGAGCCGCAGCTTCTCTATTCGGCTAGCGGATGTCGGATGTCGATCACTTGCAAGGTAAGTGGGTCTATACCATGAACGATCTTGATGGATATATTTCTATGACGAATGGCGAGCTCCGTGGCTGCGGAGAATACTTCGACTGGCAAAAATCCTCTCCGAGTTTCCCGGTGGCCTCATGCTCCATAGCTGCGGAGCATGCTTCGATTGCCGAAAGGCCTCTGCGAAGTTTCCCGGTGGCTTCATTTTCGGTTTTGCGCCCGCAGCAGGAGAAATCGTGGAGCACGCTCGGGAGGCCGGCATTGCCAGAGTTTCAGCTGAGACTTAGAGGCGTTGGAAGCAGTGCGAGCTATTGGATGTAGTGATGGCAAGGGTGTGGTGAATTGAAGACGCTGGTTGCCGGATGCTTGACGACTCCTTTGTCCATTGTAGCTCCTTTGTCGAGAGAACATGCTAGCAGCAGCTTGACGGGAGACTGAAGATGATGCCACTTGAGAGAATGGAGTTTGAAGTGTGAGCAGCGACGCTCTGTATGTGATAGGAAAGGGCATGATTGCAGCGGTAAGGTAGGGTCGAGACTGGTGGATAGTTGCTGCCTTGTTCCTCAAGTTTGGTGCTTGAAGACAGGAAAGCTCCAGCGAGACAGGGAAGGATTTGTCCGGCGGCTTCGAGTAAATCGAAGACGATGGGAGGAGACGGAGAAGAGCGATGGATTGATTTTATTTGGAATCAAGGTACTGAATGCATAATACAAAACATGCAGACTAGTCGACTGCTTTCTCTCCTGCTGGGACTATGGACCTGGCCAAGGACCGAGGCTGCGAATTCTGCAAGCACGATCAAAACTCCACGCAAACCCGGCGAAAATGACTCCATCAGCGGCCTCTCCATCCTTCCCATCGACCGTCATGACCAACGCCGCGAAATCCCACACAGCAAGTCAGCCGAACGCCAGAGTTCCTCGATCCTCCTACTCCCCCGTCAAATCAACCACATCCCTCAACCCATGATCCGCCTCCTCTTCGGCGCCCGATGCTCCTCCCCGGCAACCTCCTGCGAAGCGTCCACCTGTCTCTTCGGCGAAACGACACGAGAATAGCTTGAAGCTGCAGTGGCCGGCACAGTCGCTCCTCGCGGCGTTGAGATGGCGGCCGCAGAGTCTCTGGCTGGACGAGCCGGTGAGGTCGGCTCCCACACCGGGGAGGCAGGCGTGAAGTGCGGCGAAGCAGGGACAAACCGCGGCGTGGACGGCACGAACGCGAAATCCCTCGTGGTCCTGGCGTACCACTGGTCGAACGTCTCCGCACCTGCAGCCGTGAACTCGAACACCCTCTTCGGAGCCGGGACTTGTCGGGCGATGCGACCCATCAGAGGAGGAGGGAGGCAGAGCGGCGGGATGTGAGCGTCGTAGGTCCACTCCCGTGTCGCTCTCGGGAGGCGATACTGATCCTGGACAGCGGAGGCGGGAAGAGGAGGCGGAGATTCCGGGCGGTAGTGCGGAGTGACGGAATCTTCTGGAGAGACTGGCCCGTAGTAGGGTGAGGTCGGATCAACTCGTGGAGATGGAGTCGAGAGGCGTGAGAGGGGAGAGTAGGTGGGAGAGGTGGCATCGTATCGCGGTGAAGTGGTGTCCACTCGCGGAGAAGTCTTCGGACCATATTCGGCCATGTAGTGCGGGCAAAGCGTGGTATAGTCGGGTGAGGTGGGTGAGAACTCCGGTGAGCCAGGGCGCTGATTCGCAGGGCAGTAGCGGCATCTCGCATCGCAACCGCACTCCTCTCGAGCGAGAGCGTTACGACGCTCCGCTTCCTCCTGGGCAGCTGTGTCGGCTGCCTTGGCCATCGCCTCGTCCATCTCACGATCGGCTTGACCGCCGAGGAGCTGCTCAATCTCCCCCTTCAGGCCGTATATGTTGCTTCCGGCGTGAGGCTCGTTGTTAGAGAGAGCGGTGTGAGTGCGTTGCCAAGATTGACGGAGAGCGGCGCGGAGCTCTTCATCGGCCCAGTTGATGGTGATGAGGAAGTGGTGGTCGCGGATGCTGTCGGAGTGGAAAGGTTGAGGGAAGCGGAAAGCCTCTCCAGCAGAGTTGGCGGCGGGGAGCATGGCGGCGACACGGTTGGTTGGGGTGAACGACATGTTGGTGAGTTAGTCCGTGAGGTTGGTGATGTTGTTGTGCTGATGACCTCCTTTGGTGGTAGCGTGGTGGTTGTCCTGGTTGTGCTGTGATGGCTTGCGTCTGTCGAAGTGTCGATGAAGACGGAAGGAGGGACGAACAACGGCTGGAGAGTGGGCGCTGATGAATTTTCCATCTTACCATTTTTTCCACGACGTGTGCCATATTCGCAGGACGACCGAAAGCTTGTATTGTCAAGGTTTGGTATTGTCGATTGACTTTTGAGCTGGACCATGGCTTCACCTCGAATTTCCGCACTAGCGCGCCATGTCAACCAACCACGTTGGCGTCACAGCGCTGGCATGAAGCACTCACGGTGCACCAATTTTGCTCTTCTGATGCTGAAGATTGTTTATATTGCTGGGCCGGACGAGTTTCCGATTTCGTTCGTGAGCTGCATGTCATGATATCTCAATCGGCAGCGTGTTGGAGAAGGTTTGCAGCCAGCTGAAGCCGCTGGTACTCCTCTGGATATCTTCCGGTAGAACCACTCTCTGGCTGAGCGTAGGCCACTAGTGAGGTCCTTCAGCACACCCTACCCGAGCAGTACCACTCTGAACTGCCATGGCTTCAGGGATTGGACCACTCAAATTCCGATGCAATACACCGGAACCCTGGGCATCAAAGTCTTGATCCTTTCCGGGCTGTAGAGGTATTTGGTGCCGAGATCTCTCGGTAGGACATGTCTCGGGAGTTCTCACCTATCCTCCGGTTGTCTTGTAGCAGACTGTTCGACTAGCACCGCGTGAAGTTCGGAATATTACAGTGCAAGCCGTTTTAAATACGACTCATTCACGTAGAAGTCTTCCCCTGATCTACCAACAGGGAGTACCAGCTTCATAATCCGCCCAGCCTGGAAGCCACGGAATGAGATGCTGCTGGAGAAGTCCCGAAGAGCCCAAACTTAAACTCTGTGCTCGCCTCCATCTCGTACCTCGACGCAACGCTATGAGAACTGCGACGCTTTGCGAGCGCTTGGACAGCGTTGTTGTGGCTACACTGACTCGCCGAGCACTTTACATATCTCTTGTGGCTAGAGTGCCGATAACACTCAACCGGATTCCAGATAGTTCAGTCTCAAAGTAATAGGCCGTATCTCTTTCGCAAATCTGCTGCGGTCAAGACTGCGCTTGCAGTCGTCCTTAAGTGGGGTTAATCACTGGCCGGGAGTTTTTTTGTGTTACCGTCATGCAAACCTCGCGTCGCTCGTGACTATTACCCTTGAAGATTTGGCACGATGGACGTGTGAGCTCTGTAGTTCTCCAAAGGGAACTTCCTTCCACGGTGCTCACTGAGATTTGAGCGCAGCAGTGACTTTGACTGTAGAAAGTCCCCTCGTCCACCAGCAACGCTGCAATCGACACAGAACGGTCCTGACCCGCGTCTGGAGGGCTTTTGCGACGAGCCAGGTTAACGGAGTGGTCTCTGCTCAGACATCGCTCGCCGCTCCGCTTGTGGAAGCCCTTCGTACCCAAGCATTCATCCGTCAAGCAATAGCGAAGTTCAACTTACTAGCCCGTGCAGCATGGAAGGCAATCGATGCTTGCAATCCAAACAACCCGTCATATAAGCTTTCACCTCGCGGTGTTCAAACCACCAGTCACCCTCATTTTATCGTTCGAGCGGCGACGGTCGTCACTGGCTGTGCCTGTCCATGTCATCGCTCTCCCTCTGCTCGTTTCCGATTTTCTCAAGTCTCTTCCGGGTCAAAGCTTGTCTCTTCTTCGAGGGCATCTCATGCTGCAAGACGATGGCTGTGGATATCGTGTGCCGAAGCCATTGGGGCGGGTGATGGAGCTGTCCGTCGTGATGTTAGGGAGTTGCGATCGAGTGACTGACGTAGCAGGAGGTGCAGTGATCGAGAGCTTCTGAGGCTGCCGAAGCTGGAGGACCGATTGACGCAATCTGTCGATCAGGTGTCGTGGACACAATGAAGGTCTGCTGCAGTGGTGTTGTTGCAGTGGTGTTCTGACAGCGTAATTCGACCCGCAAAGTCCGACTCCACGGTACTTCTTGTTCCCGCTTTCATCCTGCTGTAGGGGTGACCGGGTCGGTTCCTTCCCGTCGTTCTTCGCGCCAATGCTCTTTCTCTTGAACTCAAAGATCTTCAAGTTGAACGGGATTGTCCTCCATCTCAGTCTGCTGTTGTTCGAAGGTGCGTCGCGCTGCCAGTGCGAGTGTCTTGATGTCGTCCAAATCGTAAAACGGGGGGTCATGTCGTCCATTCTCCGTTGTAGGCGATGCAGCGATCAATGAGCGTCGAGCTGGTCTCGCGGCGACTTCCCACTCGACAGCTGCTGTTGCAAATGCTGTCGCCCATCGCGAGAGACCCGTTCACCTTCTGTAGAGATATTGTGTCGATCGATCGTCCCTGCCCTATGTAAAGTAGCCGTTCTCAGAGTCAGCAAACTCACGAACAACATCTGTCCTTGTTGCTGTCCGTCTCCCCCGCGGCCAAACATCCTCAGCGGCCGAATCCCGGGAGCATCCTTTCACATTTAAATACCCCCTCAATTCACTTCCCTTCATCAATCAATCACTTGTCCGATTGGGCGAGTGGTTAGGGCGGTACTACACCGTACTAAAACGTACGTAACAAATCCTCTCCCCTCTCTACTAACGTGACATTCGGCAGGCGGCGTGGCATGGCATAAAATGCTCTTAAAAATCCGTCCGGGGGTTCAATTCGCTACTGGTAAGTAGGCGCTTGTTTTGTCTCGCGGGTAGATGTTTTTGGGGTAAGGTGCGGGAATCACACTTTGGCAAGGCGACGATGGCAATGAGGGTCCCGTTATACGGATAGAGTCGACGAGTAGGGTGGAAGCTGGGGCTTTCGTTTTGCTGCTTGGAAAGTGGCACAGGATTCGGACTTTGGTCGTTCATGTTGCCAAGGTGCAGGAATCTCTTTTTGCCAAGACGACGATGGCAATGACAATTCTGTCATACGGATAGAGCCGACGAGTAAGATGGAAGTTGAGGTCGTCCTTTTGCTGCTCGGAAAGGGGCAAGAGATTCAAACTTGGTCGTTCAGGTTGCTAAGGCAGTGCGGACGGAGGCATACCGGTGGAGATGGACACAAGGCTTCTCTTTGTGGCTCAGAACTCGCTGTAGCATGGTTGGCGATCTAGTTTGGCGAGCGGACGAGAACCCCCGAGCTGAAGTCTTCATTGTCGTTGACCCTTGCATAGTAATCGATCGAATGGTCCGTACAAGTCTCGCCAACAAATGCTTTGATTCCAAGTAAAGGATCATCGAACAAACCTTTGCCTTGGCACATATGTCACGAATCGTTCTTCAAGATTAAGGTGACCACAAGATTACGATACCAACCAATGTACACAGCTTTCGCTCTCAAGGAGGAAAGGCGGATTGCAACTCGGCTCCAGCATAAGTGACTTCTATAGACTTTCCAGGATGATCGAAACTGATCTTACCGTTCCGCTCCGCCGCGTTAATCCGAAGTCCACCCGCCAGCTCGTCTCAATATTTCACCTCCAACTCGAGGCGCAGATTCTGACCAAGACACGCACACCACCCGACTTCAACGTTACCGCAAATCTCGCCACCACAACCTCGCCTGCTTCAACACACTTTGTATATCAAGCACGACAACACAGATACAACAGCAGCAATGCCGCCAAGAAGATCGAGACGCGACCGCCCGTCCAACTTTCCCTACCCTCCCCTACCCTCCGCATCTTGCCCACCACAATCATCAACCTCCACCTCCGCCTCCGATTGCACCGCTTCTCCCACCGCAAGGCCCGCCAGGCCACACCGCAGGCCCACCCCCCGACGACGTGAACGAAGATGACAGCGACTCATCTTCCTCTCCGTGTTCTGCCTCGCCTTCTTCTCTCCCAGCCGCCCTTCCAGCCGCCGTACCCCGCCGTGCGCCGCCTAGACAACCCCAATCAGGCGAAGAAGATCAGATGAGCGCATCTCCTCCTGACAGCAGCTTGCCTCCCTCTCGACGTGCTCTCAACGACCGTCAACAACACCTCGCCGCCGCCGCTCGCAATGGGCCGACAACTCGACCTTCCGCACACGAGCTGACCAGAATGACAATGCAGCAGTCTCGAGCGCCTCCCACCATCCATCTGTATGGTGCCGGTCTCATGATGCACGAAGCCTTTTGCCATGCGCCTGAGCAACATCCTCGCCCGGCGTGGCAGACTACTGCTCCCGGAGTCGCCGAGATGGCCGATTCTTCGCTTCCTTTCCCTTCCGCTGCGACTCGAGTCCCTGCTGCTGGACCATCTGCTATGCCGGCAAGGCCTTCTCTCTCTATTGAAGATCATGACGAGGATGATGTGGAATCTCGAGCTCTCTCTCCCTCCCCTCCTCCGGATGCTCCCTCTTCTCGACGTCCTCCAGGAAATGATGTCCGGCAGAACCCTTCATACCTCCGTGGATACACCCAGCAATCCGCCTACGACTCGCTCCTCCTTGCTCCTTCCTCCCTCTATACAGCTCAACGTCGTCCTGTCGCTCCTACTCGCGGCACGTCATCAACACGACGTCCTCCGCCCGAGACGGACGGCACGACTTTCATCTCTTCCTCTTCTGATCGCGGTCGCCCTGCTACTTCAGTCTACGGCCGACCTTCAAGCTTTCCGTCGCAACCGGAAGTAAATCTGCCTGGAGATGCGACTTTGAGTGAGCCGGCGGCCAAGCGCTGCAGGACAGATCACGACCCGACTCGGGACGAAGCGGAGATGAGGCTGTCTTTTGAAGGCACGGGAATGACGCGGCGGCCCGATGGAAGGGCAGATAGCCCAGTTAACTGGCCAGCGCAGAGAGTAGGCGGCTATGGGGGGAAGGGGAAGAAGCGAATGAGGAGAAAGGGAAGCGTGGATGCAGATGCGAATGGGGGTGATAAACGTGGGCTTGGGGACGATGGAGATGACGGAGGCATGGATTGAACAGACGACGATAGGAATTGGAGACGCGGGCATGAGTATGATCGCGGCGAGAGACATGTATCAAGGATGCGGAATTGGCTCTCGCGTGTACCTTGTGAAGTAGCTTTGCGATGGAATCAAGAGCGATGCGAGGGAGATGACTGCTCCCCCACCGTCGAATGGAAGACTATAGTCTCCGGCGCGAGTTTGGGTGTCCAAGACTGCCTTGTAGGCGAGAGAATGAAAGCATTGCGGCACTGCTACAAACCATCATGTTCGCTGGTTGAGAGAAAGAGCCTCACATCATACCCGGCGCGGGTGTGACTATACTTCGCCAGCCACTTAGGGACCTAGACCACGAATTGACATTCTCGCCTTCCGGCGTTCAATCAAATTCCGGAAGTATGGCACAAGCTCAGAGCCCGTTACGACTGCACGAGAATTCTCTCCGCACATCCGACGCCAGTCTCAGGTACGAGCGGAGTTGCCACCAGGTCGAAATGATTGCAAAAGACTAGGGAATATATCCCGCTTACGACTCAAAATTCTTCTCCTGCGACAACAAAACGCTAACAACAAAACGCTACTATTTACGAACTACTGGGACAGGCCCTTCTGCGATGCACGCCTACGATAGTCTATCGGATTCCCTAGTACTAGGCGCCGTGGTAACTCTATCGACCTTACCGCTATAGTAGACCGCGAGGAAGAATCACGGCGACCCGGTGGCGGTGGATGGTGCTAATCCCATCGAGTTTGCCACTAGCATATTCACCGGCGTGCAACTCCGCGCGGTCCATGGGACCGCGTTGCCGATAGCACAGACTACTTTTCACAGATGTGCCCAGATGAGCTTCACTCTAGAGGTGGAGCGGCGCCTGTGGCTGTCCTCCCAACATCTGCAAGCCGTATGGATGGGTATAGGAGTCTGTCGGTGCCCCTTTCAGCCAGCTCGCTGCAGATAGTGCTGAGCATGTTTCCGAAAGGAGGCAGGTAACTCATGACTGGAAGACGTGCAGAGTAGCGGGTGCTGAGTGCCGCGTTTCGGTATGGTTACGTTCACCGGCCGCTCCACGCGCTGTACACGAACAGAACTGATGAGGCGGAGAAAGGGTGAGACGCTATCGAATGTACTCGAGACAAGAACAACGACACTGCCCTTAAAAAATAGAGGGTCTGCGAACCAAGACTAGTCAGAAAGCAACGAAGGATAGTTTTACCGATCTTAGGCCGTCGAGAGAACGATGCGAACACTCCTCTTTCCAGCGTCTATGTATGGCCTCATTCATTTGCTAGCAAACTCGTCCAGTACGTAGGTTACGGTAGCAGCTTTAAGCCCGATGCGTACATTCCCGATTAAATTCGCCGGAAGAGGCTATCCTGCTAACTACACTTGCGCTTTGGGCGACCACGACAAAGGAACACTGTCTCAGGTCCGGAATGCAGCGAAGAGAAGAAGGATCTGAGCCCAATTTTCGATTCTTGACAAAGCATCGAGCATCCCGAAAGTCTGGAACTTCCCGGAAATGCTAGTCCTCAGCATGCGACCTCGAGACGGCTCAAAGGCGGAGCTTTCCCGGGACGAGCTTACTCCGTGCAGCTTAGGGACGAGCTGCTGTTTGGGTTCAATTTTGTGTATTAGTGGTCTGGACTGTATTACTTCAAACCGGGAGTGACCGTGGTTGTTGGGTAGAAGATACGAGGAACGGAATCACCGCTCTCGTATACACATGCCCAGGCCCACTCGACTGCGGTTTTTGCGGGAGAAGACCGATCGAACCCGCATCTTTTGTGCGATAGTCGTTGCATCGAGGCTCCTTCAGCCCGAATGCACACACACGGACTTCGTGTAACAAACACAAGGCTAGCCGACATTCCTTTCCTCCTTTGTTATTAGCGTTGACAAACATGCGATATCACAGTTCAGATTCCGGCGGGAGCCTATTATTGCTTTGAAGTCCTGTTGAGACATCGGCTGTGATGATGAGCTGCTCAACGGAACAGTCCTGTTTGTCACCATATATAACTCTGTTATCCAAAAGGAGGCCGCCTCATCGATGCTCTCTTCTGGCCACGATCTACTCTATCAGCAGTGACATGGACTTCGTTCGTATCTCCGCGGGCTCTGCATGCCAGAGCTCGTCCGTTCGGTTGAACCCGCCTGCTTTCCCTTCAGAACATTACTGATCACTGCACCCCGCGGGAGAGAGTCGAGATCGAAGCTTTGCGACGGAATACTGAGTCTATCATCGTCACAATGCCTTTCAACGAGAGACCATGCAAGAGGCGGATGGACCAATCAAGTCAGAAGACGCTATCAGCAAACAAACCGGTCCAGGATTCATCCCGTGGGTGTAAATAAGTACAGATCGAGACACTCTGGAGAAAAACCGGCACGACTAGAAAAGTAGAAGGGATCTGGCATTGGCTGACCGGTCGATGAGGTAGCTTGAGGAGCGGCGAGACAATCAAACGGGGATTTAATCTTCAGTCGGCTCCAGGAAATGTACTGCTGCTTCGCAAGGTCGGTGTGGGCAACTGCCGGAGCTGTTGGCTAACTACATGACCGCAAGTCGGTGCATATCAAAAGCAATCCAGCACTCTGACGGTCTTGCAGGATGGAGTTGGGAAACCCTGCCTAGACCGCTGTGATGCCAGAGATCCCGGACGCTACGACGCCCATATGCTTGCATCCGGTGGGCACACCGTTTCAAAGATTGTGCAGTCCAATGCGAGGCTTTCGACACGATACGGTAGAACTCTGCTGAGGCCAGTAACACCATCGCCTTTGACGCCTGCGAGAATCTTCGAGCGGTATCTGGTCGGGACCTGTAGAGGAGCGGTGCACAGCCGCGAAAACTCGGCCGGTGTGAATGCAGCACGACACTGAGCCAAATGACCGCAACAGCAGGCATTTTGGTGGATGCAAGCTCCATAGCTCGATCAAAGTTGATGCCCCACTCGTGTGTAGCCTTGTTCTGGAAGTGTACTGCGGCGCCGGTCTACGAGTGTAGACGGAAGCATCGGCGCATGAGGTACGGCGTCTGGGCCGCTGCGTCGAGTGATCTTTTGCGTAGACTTCGAAATTTTACGCAGGTTCCCGTCCGGCCTGTTCTGACATAAGCCAGTCGAGCTCGAACGACTAATCATTGCGAGCACGGGAATGATTATATGCAAAGCACTCCGAGATTCTATTGAAACAACAGTTGGGTGGTGATCAACAACGGAAGCTCTGGCGGGTAGTCGGAGTGGTCTCATAAGCTGGAAAGCTCTCGATCACCGAGGTGGTACAAGATATCCCGGCCGGATGCAGAAAGCCGTCGTGCAGGTTCCGAGGTGCTGGAGTGAGGCTCCTGCAGTGGAGACGCGGTCAATAGAATAGCTCGATTGCATAGCGCCGATTCTGAACGCTGTGGTCCTGCAGCTGACTGATTTCTCCGACGACCGGACCTCCTGTGTTACTCCCCGGTGCTCACCTCCAGTGATTCGCTGGACGGCGGACTCAGGTTTATACCCACTTCTTTCCAGCTCCACAATCCTGCATGACCACCTTTACAAGCAATGTTTGCTGCAAAAGCAACACATGAGCGGGAGTGGCGGCAGCCCGTTCCGAGCGAAGCAGGGAGAGCGTGAGTGTATCGGTCGAGACGCACCATGGGCATACTTGTCGGCCTTCTGACTGCCCGGTGGATATAGGACGCCTCGTGGACCGTCGTTCAACCTCAGATTCGCCCGATTGCTCGCTCGAATGTCTGAATTTCTTGACTAAATATCACGACTCCTTCGCCTCTTTGACCATTCCGCTTCACTTTGCTCCGCCTCTGTTGTTCGACTCTTTTCCGGTAAAGTATCCAATCGAAACCCTTCTCGTTATCGTTGTCGTTCCGGACAGACGTCGGCTGCATGACGATGTATTGTTTGCTGGCGGTGTACGACCGTCGGATGGCTGTAGGAAGCCGTCGGACATGAGATGAGGTCCAGAAGCTGAGCTTGGCGCCATTCCCGTGCAACTCCCTCGGAGCGTCCGCCGGAGCCCTGAAGCTTTTCATCTACCCATTCTTCGCACGAAGGCCGCTCATCCAGCTGCCCTCACACAAATGCCTTCGACATCGCCTTTCTCTATACACGCCTTCTCAATCGACCCTTCCGCCTGCATGACCGCCTGACGGTCGTCTCTGCCAATACTTGTCCTTGTCTCTATACACAGATACAGCCTGCACTATATTTCCAGCATCGCCGATCAAGAAGTTCGCCTGTCGAATTAACACTGCGAGAACCATTTACCACTATGGACGATTCTCAATTCTCAAGACTCCTTCCGACTCATGCGCAATCTGCAAGCATGAAGCGACGATTCGACCACATCATCACTCCCGACGGTCTGAGCTGTGATATGGATAACATTAAGCTCCCTCACTAGCATGGTGCTTCGCATCGTGGTTCTCCGAATCTACCTCATCGCAAGCGAAGAGCAAAGACCTCTAGCAGACGCTCGACCGTACAAACAGAGATTGACAGGCAGAAGCGCGAGATGCTCGTGCTCAACTCGCCCCGGACACCGTCCGCGACGGATTACACATCGCAGAC
Source organism: Zymoseptoria passerinii SP63 (assembly GCA_000223825.2). Lineage (NCBI taxonomy): Eukaryota > Fungi > Ascomycota > Dothideomycetes > Mycosphaerellales > Mycosphaerellaceae > Zymoseptoria > Zymoseptoria passerinii. The sequence goes on along the minus strand of AFIY01000254.1, from coordinate 108,872 downwards.
GCACACTTCGAGCGCCATTGCGTTCGTTTCCTCTTGACGGTCCTTCCGCCCGAATTTAACGTCACCGACTACTGGTACAACTTCGAGTATCAGAGGCGCGGCAGCCCTCATGTCCACTTTTATCTCGGGTGACCTGCCTCAGTTCGACGAGCTGGAGACTGAAAAGCTGCAAATGCAGAGCTGTGGGCACGTCACATTTCCACACTGCATTCGAGTTCTACGAAGCAGCCGGATGTAAACAACACGGTGCTCTTGTCCAGCACCGAGAGCTGTGCAATCGCAGTCGAGAACAGCTCGGAGACAAGGTTAAGCATGTGGTGATACACCTCCAAAGCGACTACTGCAGAGCGAAGCGGCGCAGCACTGACCCAGTAGCCGTCGTCCGAAGCGCTCGTTGTCCCGTCGGGGTCGATATCATTTCAGGATCAAAAATAAGTCCGTCAACCGAGGCAAAAAGTGTCCGAAAGAGAGGCTCTGCTGCGAAGCCGAAACGCAAGCAAGGCCGACGAAGAGAGGAGACGAATTACGACACTGGTGTGTGCTGGTGTGCAACGTCCAGTTGTAGATCTGCTCGCCAAAACATGGGATTGTGCTCCACAAAGACAGCCTACGCCAAGTTCGCCGAGATCTCGAAGACGGCGCAGAACTGCATGACGTCCAATTACGTCGCTGTGAACATGCGAATGCCGGAAGCTTTCGCCCGGGCATCGTCGTGGAAAGCATCGAAAGGCTTATGCTGGCACACCTTCTCGCAAACAGAGGAGCCACTTCACTGATTGTATACCTCACGACTGTTTGCGATGATCCCGAGCATTTGGCTTCCTTGTCAGTACCATCATCCTCGCCCGTGAGGCTATTCAACTCCGACCTTGGGCCGCTGTCCACGACACCGCATCAAGCTCCCAGCGACGTCCACCGGCATCATCGTCGAAGCACATCTCCCGCAACCCCTGTCCCAAAATCACGTAGAAGATCGATTTTACCGCTTCCATGAAGGACAGAGCTTGATTTCCGCAGATATCACTTCCGCAGACGTTTTCTCACTACCGAGACTATCCACGAACACGACATCCTGCATATACTCGATCTCGCCACAAGTACTATGCTCGATACTGTTGATCTGCATCTTTGAATCACTTCGCTTGCCATCACCTCCGCCCACTTCTCATCGCCTCCTCTGTCGGTGCACCCAAACAGTCTCAGTCAGCAACGCCGCCATGGCGCCGACCAAATATCCCGACGGTTCGATCAATGTCATCGGGAGCGCCAGTTCGTACGGTCAAGCCAGCTGGTCATCCCGGTCCCGCTCCCCAGAGCTGTTGATTGACGCCTACAACGCCAACACCATTGCCGACGGCCGAGAACCGGTCTCCAAAGAGCCAGTGATCTCGACAGTCGCTTCGCGAAGCCAGATAGCCTCCTTGAGACGTTCGACTTGTTCCTTGAAGATTGGAGTGTTGAGGTTGTATCGAACAAGTCGGCAACACTGCCACACCAAACGACATCTACAAAGCCATCCAGACAATCTGCAAGCAGTCCAGTTTGATGCGCAAGCCTTGAATGGTTTCCATCGACAACTCCACGATATCAAGTTTCTGTCTTCTGCGTCAATGTTTGACTATTTCGCCAAAATCTCCAAAATCCAAGACAATATCAAAGCGCTCAACAGCACTAAAGACGATGGACAGCTCACAGCTAAGGTCACTACCGAACTCCAGAAAGCAGGCTGCTCCGAACAGTTCAAGCACTTCTGTCGCGCATGGGATATGCAGGCCCGTCTTTCTCCAAATGTGACTCGCAGCTTTCGAGACCTCAAATCTGGACTCCTCTACGAATACTCTACTCTTCCAACTAACTGGTGAGCTATCTGGAAGCCTTCTGGCAACAACAACAAGGCGGGCACGCAGTTGATCCCGCAGTCGTCCTTGCACGGGACTCCCTTTTCAATCGAAGAATATCTCCATCTCTGGCCACGGAAGACGACGACGGTGTGGCCGCAGCAATGGCTGCACCCCGACAGTGCGTTGGTCCGTCCTGTGTAGAAGGAGGGTCAAGCCGGCGATGCCCGCGCTCAGCAACAATTCACGAAGGAATTCAAGATTCGTCGATGGGCTGTTCGCAGATGGCTCCCTTGGCTCAAGGCTAGCGACCTAGGCTGTGGTGATGCGTGCAGGTGGGAACATCAGGCTCTATCTACTCGTCCAAAGCGAGGGACTGGTCATGGCGGCTCTTCTTACTCGTAGATGCGGTCCAACACCGACGTTCTTGTGTGTCAGGCAAGGGTATAAACCGACTGATCCTCGCTTCGAGAACCACAGTTTTCTCCTTCATTCCGGCCAGGGAATCCTGCATGAGGCCTGCAGCTCTCGCACGAACGCACGCATGACTCCAAGCGGTGGAGCTTCCACGACAACAACCGGTAGCCACCACACTGTCGCCATATCCGCCGCCACGTAAGGACCCATATCACACTCGGAATGGCCTCCATGCTTGCGGCGTTCATTAGCGCTCAAGGTTACCGCACTGGCACATCTTATCCCTCTCGTAGTCCACGGCGGCCCTCCTGCATTATACACTCTCTGATGTCTGGTACCAGACCGTGCCACAGCCCCGGATCGCTAATACCGGAACACCTGCTCGGACTCTCATATACACCAATATACTCAAAGCATCAACTCCATTCGTCGTTGTGCTCTATTCAGGGAACTATGCCGCGACACGAGTGGGAGAACGCCCTGCAGCAATAACTGCTATCTCTCGAGCACCGCATCTGTCCTCCCTGGTACGACATTACGCTCTGCTCATTTCTCGGTGGTCCCTTCGCTTACACATCCATCGACCCTCATACGCATTGCCCTTTCCATGCGGTCCGTAGGTCTCCCGCCTCGACAACTGCTTGCTTAAGATGCAGTGGCTCCGGTGCCGCAACTTCGTCCTTCTCCGAGCCCATGTCAACGACCTACGAGGTATCTACGTCGTACTATGGGCCAGAGGATAGACACTGGTCGGCACCGCTCTGCCGCCGGCAGCGTCAAGCAAAGTGCTATGGCTAAGGCCTCCAAAGCTACACTGGAGAGCAAGACAAGCACGCTTCAAGTGTAGGATCTCTGCAGCGAAGAAGTTACATACATTCCCTCGCTTTCCAGCACAGCTATCGACTATATATACAACAACATCACCTCGGTATATACAGCATCTTCCAGATCTGGACTTACGGTTCCATGTCGCTAAGCTAGCGCCCGGAGCTGCCTACTGACCAAGTCAAGTATGCATTCCTGGCGCCGGTATGGAGTCCATCGTCTTTTCCTGCTGCTTATTCTAGCATGCTACATGCGACTCCGTTGAAGATCGTGGCAGAGATTCAGCCCGAGATTCTACTAGATGCACAAGGTTTAATGAAGTGGAGCATGACCTGGTAGCACTGAAGTGGATAACGCCGTCCTTGGATTCTTCCTGAACCTCTGGAGTTCTACGTCTTGACGCCGCGCCTCGATTTTGGCCTCATAGGAGATCCGATCACTGTTAATAACAGTGGATGGCGCATCGTGAGTGAGACTCCTGGTCGACTTGAAGAACGCCCGCAGAATCAACCGACAAGAGTGCTCGAGACACCTGGGCCGCCCAGGCATCCACTCAAGCTCCCCCAGCACTGCTATCGCAGCTCCTATCAGTTTCATTTCGATCATGAAAGGGAATGCTTCGTCGCGACTGTTGTGCCAATCCCAGACAGGCGCTCCACGACCGACAAAGCCTCGACTTTGACGACGGACTCCATTGTCGAGCCTTCGACCATATTATCTCGCACTCGTAGCGGGATGTCTAGCTGCAGCTTTTTCATGGTCGTTATTCGAGAAATGTCGCCTCAATCGACAGGAAGCATTGCGACGCATCGAGAGAAGACCCACATCTCCATCGGCGCAACGAGGTTGGAAGTCTCGGCCTCAAAGAAGAAGAACACCGCAGCGGCTCTTGAATACTACCACAAGCAACTTCGCGACCGGTCTTTTTCTGAAAATTCCACAGAGAACTTTGGGAACTTGAAGGCAGCGCGCGAGGACGACCACGACTGGTCCACATTTCACGACCCGACGATCCCGAGCAAACATGCGTTGTTCAAGCATTTTACCTCTTTGCAGGATGCTGAATTCAGAGTCTATAGCTTTCCAAAAAGCTGGCACACCACAAGGATCCGTGCTTTCGCTTGGTCAAAACATCGGTGGCGTGTATGCATCGGCGCCGGGTTCCAGCATCAAAGGTGGTCTTCGTCCGATGGGGCCAAGGAAAGGTAACAGCTGGTGGTGTGTAGAGGACGAGATATCCAAAAATTGCGGGAAGAGGGAAGTCGAAAAGGGGTGTCCTTTCTGATTTGTGTTGTTAGCGCTTTATAGGAGTCGTTCCGCGGTCTTCTTCCCGATTCGCATCTTGTTCGACACGCTTCCGCAGGCCATGGAGGAAATAACCGGTGAACTACCAGAACCAAATTGACAGCGGAACTGGTCGTTATACAGATCTTTTGTTCGCAATCTGCTGCTAGACTGGCCAGCCAGGCGGTCAGGCGCCATGCTACTCGATGCATTGTGGAATGATTCGAGACCCGAATCAAAAAGACCTGCCGAGCAATTTGGTCTTTTACACCTACGTCCGGAATCCACACTTGGACATCAACAGAACTCTACCGAAATACCTTCATTGCAGCTCTACTATTATGTCTACGATCTACGATAAATACTTCCTTCAAAGCCAGGCACTTCTCTGCCAAATCCTTCACGAGAAGGGCCTATGCATAGAGGCGATTGACTTGGCAAATCAAATCGCGGAGATGGTTGGGGACAAGGCCTGGGATTTGGAGGAAACTCGCATCGATGGCTTACTCACACATCTTCGCATCAATCCTTATTCCGCCCAAGCCGACGTTGCCGAGATTGTCCGCAACCTAGCTTTCCAATTCGTAAAGGATACCCGGACTTGGTCGAGAATGCAGCGCCCCTTGGAACAAATCGGATCGGCCTACTGGAGAGCGCACGCGAAACTACTGGATGAGTCGTACAAGAAAGAGGGAATTCCGTGGAATCCATCCGCTTTGCCACCTTACTACCCGTTGTCATCGCGAGTCAGTCCGACATACCGCCCCGCGTCGAAAAGATGCAAGTACTGCGGAGCCGGTCAATCTCAACACCTCGGACTGAAGTGCCCGGCGGGCACATTCTTGCAACGCCTGCGTACGAAGGTCGGACGCAGTCTGCTTGGGCGTTCGACTGATTTCGTGGTGATGCCTCCTCTGCCACCCAGGGGCCAGAAGTGGAGGATCGAGGAGGACTTGCCCGCCTGCGATTGAAGCTTTCAATGCAGTGCTGTGTTCGGAAAAGGCATGTGTCTTTGGAGGCAATTTGACTGCGATTTGTCACTAAGCGATGCAGGAAACTAGATTCGGATTCTATACCACTTCCGTATCCGAGGCGTAGTTGCTTGATGACCATCGTGAGGTAAAGTTGTATAGATTCCCGTCATTCTCTATACTTCTACGTCGTCAGCCATTGGCAAGATGACTCTCGAATGTTGGCGAATTAGTGTAACTATTTCTTGTTTGCTTATTCGCTTGCTGCTCACGCTTGACGGAACTCTCAAGACGTAGCCTACTAGATCAGGTGCTCTAGTGAAGTCATTCAATGGCGAGCTCCGCGCATTGTTGCTGCTCAAAATTATATTCCAACAGCAATTCACTCTGGAGGTTCCTTCGCAGCAACACGCACGTCCCCAACACGCCACGAGAACCTCTCGCCTTCAAACGCCAGCACCAAGTCAAGACAGACTCGATAGCATCACCTAAGCAGCAACAAGATACCAATCGCATACAACTACAAAGTGAACAGCAGAATCTCTAACATCGCAGTCGACACCGAAACCGGAGCCAGACTCAGCACTGCAATCACCAGGACCCTGCTTCCCGAACAGGGCCAGAACACAGCCTTCCCAGTCGCCGACTTGATAGCAGTCCTGAATCTCTGCCAAACTCAAGCCACCTCCCTCGCATATCTAGTGGTCCAGCACCGAAGCGAGCACCGGAGTGCGTCCCTACACAGATCTTCCGACCAGCCAGGAATTCCAGGATGTACGTACCATCATATGACTGCTGAGATGGTGGAGTACGGTATGGAGTAATATATCGAGGTCCTGAAGCGCTTGGATACGACGCCGGTGCGGAGCTGGGATGTGAAGGAGGAGCTGGAGACGCAAAGATATGTTCAAGCTACGATGGAAAGTGCGTGCTCTGCTTTGCAGTGGTGAGTCTTGCCGTGAATGACTAACTAAGTCGCGCTAATACAGGTGTAGGAAGATCTTGATGTTGCGAAATTAGAGAGCGGACTCTTGAGTCGTCACTCACGGAGCTCGCGGCGTTGATCTGACAGATTGGACACTGCGAGGACTTTAAGCGCTGTACGACGAGAGTTGTTGGAATCTGCATTGGCGGGATTTTGAGCATTGATAGCATAAATGCTTGCATTTCTCTACCTACAATATCTCACTTGTGAACGGTACTGCCATGTCCTCCAGCTTGTTCAAAGCGCCGCGACGCGGGCGACTGATATGCAAGATGGCGAGGAAGGCTGTTGTAACGGGATATGATTGAGCGTAGGAGCAAACTGCGCCTGTTCATTCTGATTGTGAGTTGAAAAAAAGTAATGACCCGACTTCCTCATCCATGCCATCCCTTCCATCCTTCGGGGTATGTGCAATCCAATATGTTCCCTTGCCTCCTTCATCCATGGGAGTTATGTTCAAGTCTTTTTTCCCATGTCAAGATGTCCTCCATCCCTTTCCTCCCCAAGCATTGTCAATCCTCCTGAAGTGCGCCCGACGATCTCAAACCCATACTCAGCGGCAATAATGGCCAGCTTTGTTGAGTTCTGCCATCTTGCGTGCGAGCGACACTTCTCCCATCCCTCCTGATCGTCCCCGGCCGACTACCTCAGTAGTCCAACCTCTAATTCCTCGCCTGCGTGGCCCTTCTCGTCTGTCCCAGGGCCCGATCTCTCCGCGCCTGCTTGTCAGCACGATCCTGCTGGTAAGCGGTCAACTTGGGCCGAGGCGGAGAGTCCTCCCCGTCCTCCATGCGGGGCACCTCGACTGCGCTCTGCATCTGCTGGCCAGGGGCCGCAACAGGCGCATTCTTCGCAGGCGCAGTCTTTGTCGCATCGGCTAGTCTGGCCGCCTCATCCTGGTGATAGGCTTCGATGAAAGGCGCCATCTCACGCGCGAAGACGCCCTTGTCGAAGAGCTTCATCGCACGACTCGTCGCCTTCGTGGCCTTCTTGTGTTGTTGGTTGACCCAGGCCTCCGAGCCGACTTTGTAGCTCGGCTCCAACTTCGACAGCACGGCCGCGTCTCGCGTGTCTCTACCAGTCGCAGGACGGCGATTGGACTTGTCGATACCAGCGTTGTGAGGGCGGTGCAAAGTGTCCGACTTCTGCGTTCGACCAACCGGCTCAGGACCCTCGTACCGACGGCGACTCTGGACGCCTTGTCCACGGCCGCCGCCATGAGACGGCGCATTGTGCCTCTGAGTGCCGGCGTACTTCACGCGGCAGCCCTCCACAACTCCCAGAATCAAGTCGGCTTTGTTCTCCTTGCTGAGACCAGTACCGAGTCCACCGCCGATCTGCTTCACCCAAGTCCAAATCGCCGGACGAGAGTGGCTCTCCAGCGTGCCCTTCAGCGTGCCGTCCTCGAAGGCCTGCTGAAGGTCCTTCGCGGTGAGGTCGATTGCCGGAGACTTCCACATACCCGCCTTGCTCTTCTTCGGCTGAGCAAGGGTCCTCGTCGCCACCGCCGCAAAGTCCGCATCATCCGCGAGATCTTGGTCCTCTTCGCCGACGGCGACGATATCGTCGTCCCACTTGATACCCGACGCGCCGGTCATGCGGCGCGCGATTCCCTTTGGCAGCCCTTTGGAGGCTTGACCGGAGGCAGATGCGGAGAGGCTGATCCTCTTGGCTGGAGGAGCCGTGCTGGCACTCCCCTGTGTAGAGGCCTTGCGCTTGATGCCCTGGGTGGCGATGGCAGTGACATCAGGTGCGATGTGAGCAGGTGTCGCCTCCTGCTCGGGCGTGTCGTCGTGTGCATCATTTGGAGAGTCGTCTCCGGCGGTGAGCTTCGCGCGGCTCGGCTTCGCGATCTTCGCCTTCTTGGCGGAATCCTCCACAGGGTCGTGGTCAACGCCGGCAACGTCGCTCTTGCGCTTCCGCGAATTGTGTGGCGCTGAGTTTGGCTCAGGTTGCTCGGTGGAAGATGCCGTGGCTTGGGCGACCGCTTGCTGCTTCTTTGCCGCGTGCCTCGCCGCCTGCTGAACCTTCCTCGCCGCTTGCTGAACCTTCCACTCTTCTTCTCGAACCTCTCGCTCCTGCCAGGTCTGCTTTGCGACAGTTGGCATGAGAAAGTTCGGCTTGAGCGCCGGAACACTGCGGGGGACAAATTCGGCCTGCATGCGTGCGTGCAGTGCCTCATTGTCCTTCTGCCTCTCCAGGGCAGCAGCTTCGGCCTTGGCCTCTTCCTCGATTGCGACAGCCCGGGCGTGCGCTTCAGCGACTGCAGCAGTCACCTTCATCTCCTCCTCCGCAGCCAGAGCCTTTGCTTGCTCTGCTGTGGCACGAGCCTCCGCCTGCTCCTCCTTCTCTAGGGCGAGGATCCGGGCTTTGTCCGCGGCCGCCTTCTGCTGGGCGGCGAGCTTGAATCGCTCTTCCTCGGCTGCAGGCGCAGCAACATTCTCGGTGTCCTTAGTGGAGGCTTTTCCAGACTTCTTCTTCGCCTTGTATTCGGCGAAGGACAAGCGCTTCTTGACCTCGGGCACATGCTTCGTCTCCAGAACCTTCTCTTCCTCCAAGACCTTCTTCTCAGCCTTCTCCTTGGCCATCTCCTGTGCAGCAACCCTCTTGTCTTCTTCCGCAACGAAACCGTGGATCTTCTCCCACTCGTCTCTATTGCCCGCAGCCTGCGCTGCAGCGAGCTCTTCCGTCATGCCGTGGCTGATGGTGGCGCTGAAACGTGGGGCGCCTTTGCGCTGGGAGTGGACGAGGTTGGGTGACTGGGTCTGGATGCGGAAGCAAGATCCATCTGGGTTTCGAGAGATCTTGTCCTTGAGTGGCGTCGCGAGGGCCGGAGCGGCGGTATCGCACTTGACTGAGGCTGCAGTCGGAACGTCAACTTCATCGCCGAAGTGATCGAGCTGAGGCTCAGTGTTGCGCCCAGCGTTCATCCACTCTGGAGTCCTGCCAGCAGCAAGAAAGGCGCGGTGATTTGGCGACGGCATGTTGTAAGAGGTGAAGATCTGCAGGTTTGTGTTGCAGCTTGCTTTCGGCCGACATTTGCTTGAGGCAGTGCTGCCTGCCGTAGTCTTCACTGGCGCGTCGCGGTTAGGCGCGGAAGTGTTTGCTGGAGTTGTAGAGGACGTAGTGTATGCGCCAGGGAGAGAAGCCGTGATCTCGTGGAGCTTCTTGGCTGCCGGATGATCAGGCGATGCGGAGGATGTGGCCATGTCTTCGCCGGTGAGATTCATCTTGTCTGGATGTCGATCGCTGGGAGTCGAGTTAGTCTTGCGCACGAAGGGGGAGGCGTGGGAGGATGCGCCTTACCTTAAAGACGAGATGAAGTGTATCGAGTATGTCTCGATGGTGTTGCGCAGCTTGATATCGGCGATGTTGTACGATATGAGCGGCGGTTGGGTGAGAAACGAGTGCGCTTCTTGACTCGGGTTGACTGTTGTGGCGTAGTCGTCTTGTTTCAAGAAGAGCGAGAGTGCGCTGGGAATGTTTGGTATTCCTGGAGCGTTTTTGGGGTTGGGCGGGGTGGAAGTCGGTGAGCTGTTTTGTCTTCGTGAAAGTACTAGCGCGGCGGAAGCAGCGGGTCCGCCCGAGATGAAGTGACCTGCGCCGGTCACTCGCGGATTTGTGCCTGAGGGTGTTCGTCACCTCCACAGCCGGTCCTGATTGGAGGGTTGTAGTTGACAATACGACAGTCTTGGTTGTGTATACAGGTTGGGCCGGGGGACAATGCATTGTAGTGTAGGTTCCGAATTCCGACACGTTCCCGAACAATGCCATGTATCGGAAAGGCATTGTCCTCAAGCGCCAGGGAAACGCCCACCGATGGATCAGCACCGGAACATGGCCATCATCCGGCCGGACGGCATATTCGGGCTGACCAGTGGAGACGATGCTGCTCAGCGGCGAGCGCAGTATTCTCAAGCTGGTCGTCTTCTATTCCGCAGAACAGCCTCTGGATAGTGACTGGGGGTCCCGATTCTTTTAAGATAGCTTACAGGTACTCAGGCAATTTGCTCCAACCGCGATCAGCGATCATCAGGACATCTTCAAAGCAAGCGATAATGGCAATCTGGGCACCTGCCGATGGCATGTCTCAGCCCTGCGAGACATATCGTCTGGTCCGAATCTCCCGACCGAACGTGCTGCAGTGTCGCTGAGTGCGGTCATTAATACAACATGTTCCATCACTCCTATCTCGGCGTCAGCCTCTGGCAAGGCATTGGACTTCTTCGGCATCCTCATGTCTTTTGGTCTTGATTGGCTCCTTCTTCGCTGCGACGTGGGTATGCCATCACTGGACCTCCTACTGTTGCTCTGATCGTGGGATCTGGATTCCTTGCAAGACAGCTCACAGATCGTGAGACATTCTCCTTTGCCAGATGCTGTCGTCGAATTCCCCAGAAGCTCCCGGATGTCTTGGTCTCGGTTCGTTTGTGCCTGCGTCTGTCGCGTTCGCGGAACGTAGCTCATCTCAGAAACACTCAAGCATATCGCGGCCTTCTCCTATGAGATTCAAGCCTGACGATATGGCAGTGGATATCGAGTTGACAGCATTGACACCGTCCGGGTCTCACACAGGCCCGGGCACTGTCTGCTCGGATCTTTCAGGCCGCACCATTTTCGTGTTCGTTGCTGCTTGAGAGTCTTGGTCCATGATCCAGCCAGTCAATTGACAGCTTTTTCCTTCATTTCGTATGGTATGGTATGCTTTGTTCCATGTCATGTAGTCTGAAGCGGAAGAGGAAACGTCACAATAGCAAGAAGTGAGGTCGGTCAAGTTTATGCCTCAGGCATCAAGCACCTGTGGTCGCGATGAGCCAAAAATTTGAAGCTTCAATCCCGGCACACCACACATCCCCTCCCACATTACCACAATGGCACCGATTCGCCCAGCGAAACGCAGCAGCATACGTGCTCGTGCTTCAAAATCTACCTCCAGTGACCCTCGCGGCAAATACGCTCCGCCGACCGCCTCCGACGCTTACTCCGAGCCCGCCGCAGCATCTCTCAAATCCTCCCGCCAACCCACCACGAACAGCTCATTCGGACTTCACGATGCAGACTGGCGATTGAACAAAAAGGACAAGCGCACAGTCAAGCACAATGCCCTTCTCAACAAAGTCCGAGACGCCGGGATCGCGAAGGGAGGAAAGAAGCCGCTCAAGCGCCGGCGACCGAGCAAGAAGCTCGTGACTTCGCTCGACGAACTGGCAGACGCACTGCCGTCGGCATCGGAGGACGGCGATGATGATTGGGAAGGCCTAGACGACGAGGAGGAAGTGGACGAAATGCAAGTTGACGGCAGCACAACGACAAAGAAGCGGAGAAGAAGAAAGGTCAAAGCCGCGGAGAGTGAGGGCAAAATGGTGATGAAGAGTCTGAAGCATAAACCTGGAGCGGCGAAGAAGAAGGCAGTAATGGAGGAGCGGGAGAGGGAGAGGTTTGGGAAGAATTTGGCGGCCATGGTCGGGACGAGTACGAGTGGGAAGGAGAATGTTGGCGAAGTGGACAAAGCGGCGGAGAGTCAGAAGGCGAAGTGGGCGGCGTTGAGGAACTTCATCGGAGGCACGATGGAGAAGGACAAGGCTTTTGCGAAGGTTTGAGGTGGAAGAGATCTTGGGACTATGATATGGACATTTCTTACGCTGGTCTCGAAGTTCATGCTTGCCATGCATAAGCGATGTTCAAAATTCTGAGGCGCATCCGCAAGAGTCGACCGAAAACGACAGCAGCGCCCATATCAAGCAAAAAACCTCAAACGCGCTCGACATCACCGCCATTCCACTATTCTCCCGACTGCGCAGAAGAAGCTTGCAGCCTGCACCCCGAGAACGCGAGCCCGCCCCTCAAGTTTGCGAACGTTCCGGCCAGAGCTCCTGGTCTTCGTGCCGGAAGTGCGGTCGTAAGCTTCCCTCGCGAAGCGGCGCCAGTCAGTCTCGACCGGGGCAAGAATGGAGGCACCGAAGCAGCCGGCTCGCCCAATTCCTCCTCTGCCGCTCGCACCGCTTCGGTGTATTCCTCCCAGAAATAGGTGCCCATACGCTCCAACGCCCAAGGGCACATGGTCCAGCTTCTCGGGCTGCTCGTGTATGTCCTGGCCACTGCCCACACGCCGTCATCGACGTCCTCGTGGTGGTGAGCTTTGTCCAATTCCAGTCCGCGGACCAGCTTGACGATCATGTTTGCTGTCTCGTGCCAGGCTTCTTCGCCGACTAGATCTGCAAGGTGGTACGAAACGTCGCTTGCTTCCCTCCGAGCGCTGTTCTCGTGGAGGATCACGTAGAGAAGTGCTTGAGTCTGCGTGAAGTGCGCCTTGTGGATTTCAGCCGTCATTGTGGATGGAGCGTGTGCGATCGGCTGGAACTGAATTTTGAGTGAAGGGTATACTGGGGCAAGCGACTATCAACATGGAGCTGCAGAGGTCAAATTGCTTTGACTTTGCAGAAGACGGAGTGGCAGAATGGACTCATTCCCGGCTGCTGAGGTTGCTTGTGCCGACTAACATAAGCAGCGGAAGCGTTATATCGGCCATCCTGTCGTATGCCAATGACCACATCCTTCGGCTGATGGGTCGGAGCGAGTCGCTCGTTGCGATTTCATGGCCTGGACCTGATCATGACTGCCGCCGAGCAATCATTCGTCACGCATCCAGTGGAGTGCAGACCTTGAAGAATGCCTGGCATTGACACCGTACCTGCGTCGCTCCACATGTTTTCTCATGCGACTTCCGAATTTGGGGCTCTGTTTGGCCAGGTCTTGTTGCCGATGCTATTCATGGTCCGAGGAATGCTGACGGGCTGAACCATGAATTTGAGCCTCACGCTTGACGACAACCACGCTTTGGGTTGAGTAGCGACGACGGTGGTCGAACTTCTCCAAAACATCCGCACCGCATGGCTCTCCTCCAACTCAAGCTCTTGTACGCGCTCCGCCAAACAATCCACACCTTGTCGATACGTTGCAGTCTGGAGCATGAAGTTTTTCGCCGAGGCAAGGGAGGTTTCCGTCAACGCCCAATTTACCAATCCAGCATACCGGGCTGGGACGCGAGTAGATGGATTGCGTCTTCCGCGCATGTTCGACTTGCCATTTTGGCGTAGCACTGGGCTGGGCAAGATTGCAGGCAGCAGACCGAAGATGTGGTATTTGACAGGGCTCTGCCCGTCCTCGAACACCGTTCTCCACCATCTCAAACGTTTTCTACGAACGCGACCTGAAATTCCTCCATCATGGCGAATACACTCATGCTCCTCGGCGCCGTTGCTGCCCTGATCAGCTCTGCCTACGCTTTACCTCAAGTCGGTGAGAAAAATATCACTTCAGACCCACGGTCAGACAGTGGTGACAATCGTAGCGCCCATTTCTGTGAGCTCCACGTCTGGTCCAGTCACCACCACTACTACCTCCGCCACCGAAACTCTTCCCATCTCGAGTGAGCTTCCCGAGATCAGCCTCCCAGCGGAGTCCAGTCTGGCAGCAATCAGCGACTAGCCGATCCCGCTTCCGTCGCCCATCTCCGTGGAATTTGATACGACATTGCCAGATGTGACTTCTGCCGACATCACATCCGTCTCTGGAGCGACGCCAACAGTCTCAACAGTCTCCGTCTCGGACGGCTCCCTTCCAGTGAATGTTTCTGTCACCCTTCCGGCCACGACTCAATCCGCTGCTCCCTCCTTGATCACACTAACCGTCCCGACCACCGTCGCACTCACCGACTTCCAAGAGATCCTCTCTCTCGCGACCTGGCCCGGCAATCTTGACTTACCAGGACTGTCCGAGATTCTGGCGGGCATCACGGGTCTGCTGGGACCTGCGCCGACGGGTATTCCTCCGCCCGAGCTTTCATCCGCGGAGCTGTCTTTGACCAGTCTGTCCGCCGTTGCTTCGCCTTCGGTGACCTTGCCGAGCGTTGCACTCTCGACGGGCGTCTCGACTTTGAACGTGGACATTATGACTGCACTGCCAGTGGTCAACCTTCCCTCTGTGTCTCTGCCATCCGGTCTCACTTTCCCGACGGCAGCGGCCACGACCCAGCTCTCCAGCCCGGCGACAACACCCACCACCAGCCCAGCCCGCAACAACATCTTCGAGAACATCGGCAACGCAGCCTTGCAGTCCATCGGCTTTGAGCTTGCCAAAATCTTCAGCATATTTGCCTCTGCTGCGACTGGCGTTCCATTCGTGCCAACACAGACGGCGCCGCAGATCTTACCGCCGGTGTCGGTGACGGCGATCGCTCCGTCTGCTCCAGCCTTAACAAGTCTCCCTGCTCTTAGTGGCTCCACATCCGTGGCTTCTCTCCCACTTCTGCCAATCAACGGATCGTCGTCGATCGTACTGTCAATCCCCTTGCCCGCAGTTCCCACCGCCTCTTCCACCCCGGACGATGACGAGCAGTCTCCGCTTGAAGCCATCCTCGCGCTCATCAACGCAGGGCTGACAGGCTATCTGCCTCGCCCGACCGCGCTGCCGAGCACCCTTCTCGCCCTGCCATCCGTGTCTCTGGCAAGCGCATCTTCCATGGCTCCTTCAGATGGGCTTTCTACCGCACTCGTCTTGAACAGCACTATTCCATCTTTGACTTTGCCTCTTCTCCCCACAGCACTGGAGACAGACATCGTCATTCCAACAAACATGGAAGACTTCCCCTCCGTTATCCTCGACGATGTGCCAACAGCTCTTTCGTCTCTCGCCCTGCCCTCTCTAACCACCGCCTCCCCAAGCGGCACACTCCCCGCCGCAATCGTCCTATTAACGGTTAATTTCCCCACCCTTATCTATCCTCTACACATTAGCTAACATTTCCTTCACAGACAACAACCCTCCCCATTTCCTTCACAGACAACAACCCTCCCCATCCCCCCTAACTTCGCCACCCTCCTCACCGCCCTAAACTCCACCAGCTCCCTCTACTCCCTCTCCCCCTCTTCCATCGCCGCCGCCAACGACCTCCTCGCCCTCTTTCCGCTCTTCTCCCTCCTCTCCATCCCTCCTTTCCCGCTCCTCAAAGGCCTCTCCAACCTCGCCGAAGCGCAAGCAGCGGTGCGCGGCGTGCAAGCCTGGGACGTGGCGGTGGTGTTGGATACGTTGCGTTTAGCGCAGATACTCCCGAGTTCGGGTGGTACTGGGGGATTGGACGATTTGACGGCGGCGTTGATTGCGGTGGTGGGGTTGGCGAGTCGGGCGTTGGATTTGGAGAAGGCTGTTGCTGTTATGGTGTTGATTTTGGCGGGGGTTGGGGGGTAGGTTTTGAGTTGAGGAGACGGTTTCGGCTGTGATACGGCCAACGGACCCTGATGGGATGACAATGTTGAGCCGTAAGACTGAATGAAATAGTAACGTTGATTTGGCCTTCCATTGCCCTCCCGAACACAAGCAGGCTGGGCGTCAGAAACCCGCTCACAGGCTGGAGTTGAGACTAGAGTATACGCATCAAGACACACACGATGATATATCTTGAAGATTATCTTTTTTCCGCTAACGAAAACGGAATTACACAGAAATTCTGATTCAAGCTATTGTTGCAGAGTACGCTGAAAGTACGTAAGGGCAGACCCCAGAAATCCATGAAACCAGAGCACGCATCAAACCTCCACCATTCTACGGCCTCGCCGCCACAGCACACCGTTCAAGTGCCCACCCTTCGCCCAGAAGGATACGGATGAGGAATATGCGAAGACGGCCCAAGGTCCGGACTTTGTAAAACTTCCGCACGTGATTCTTGCTGTGACACTGCTTGCACTTTGTCGACGATGGTGGGCGATAAGCTCTGGCGGTCTGCCTCGATAGTGGCTGTTATTCGGGTAGTGGAGGCCCAGCAGAGTCGCCGCTTTCCCTTCGAGACTCTTTGACGGATTCGATGTGTTGGTCCCAGAAGAAGTCGCCGAGCCGCTCTAGAGGTAATCGGAGGCGGTCCACGACGTTCTCTTGCTTCTTGTATGTACCAACGCAGTCGTAGACTTCGTGGCACAATTCTCCTGGGTCCGCTTCGTCTGGGTGTGCAGTCTGTCGAGAAGCTCGGCCGCCGAATCTTCCGCTCGAACCCATGCCGGTTCGCCGACGATATCGACGATGTGGTTGGCTAGGTCGTTGGCTTCGATGCGGGAGTTGGACTCCTGGAGGATTTAGTAGAGGAGGGGTTTGGGATTGGAGGAAGTTGTTGAGGTTGGGGTTTTGCATAGTGGAGGTTGTTGGAAGGGGGATGCCGTTTTCTGCAAGGTATTTGACGTTTGTAAATTGTTAGCAACAAGTAAAGGAGCACAGGACTCGCTGGTCATAACCTAAGTTGTTGGCCGAGGACGACCGGATTTGTTCCCCGATGCAACAGGGTGCAAGTAGCAGTCGCACGATGTGCACCGCCTGATCTCCTGACACCTCTACTGGGAATGACACTATCCTCGCCACGACGGCCTTCTGTCATCGACCCCAGCATCCCGAGCACTCCCTGCCAGGTCATTTGCATGTACGCTCTCCACGGCCATGACATTCACGGGTCTTGGACGCTTCTAGCGCACCGCGTCCTTGCGTTGAACATCGCCTGGTCTCCGGCTCCGATGAACTGCGTCGGTGTACAGGGGATTGGCAGCAACCTTCTAACGACCCATCAACAGTACGTTTGAGTGACATAGGACGCCAAAGACAAGATTCAATGTCGTACTCTCCATGCTCTCGGAAGACGACCATGGCACTCATCTCGTGGCCGAAGTGCTGGTAGTGACAGATAAGGCTGCGACTGCCGAGTGGTCAGCACACCTCGCAATGTTCCCTTCCGTTTCGCCGTCCGTCTCTATTTCCAAAGGCTGGTTATCCCATGGGAAGATTATATCGATGGAAAGAAAATGCTGTGGATCTCATTCTTCGAGCCAGCTGAATTGGTTCCTCTATACTCGTCGTACGCTTTCGTCGCATTGCATCAAGTGCCATGCTCGCAGAGGCTGATCAGAGCAGTTGGTCCTTGAAGGCCTACCGGAGACGCGAGCGGCTGCATTACTAGGTATGAGCAATATCGTCCGACTACCAGAGCTCGGTCAGTACATCCCTTACCAAACTCTTTCTTCAGCGCCAGCATCCTCTCCTACTCCCCCAAAAAGAACGCTCTTAAATCCTCCGCCAACCTCTCTGGCTTCTCCAATGCTGGCCAGACTGTGACCACACTCCTCGTAGATCTCACTCCTGACCACATCCTTTGCAAACTTCCTCGCACACTCCTCCACCGTAGTTCCGAAGAACCCCGGCGCTCCAATCGTCATCACTGGCATTTCCAGCTTCATCTTAGCCAGCTCCCGGTTGATCTCGCCGTTCTTGAATCCAGCTCGATAGGTTTCAAAAATCCCACGCAGGCATCCGGGTTGCTTGACGCATTCAATCCAGTGGTTGAGGGCGAGGGGTTCGATGGAGCAGGGGTTGTAGCATTCTTTGATGAATATTTCCCAGAACTCGTGTTCTTTGCCGGTGAGGAGCATCTCGAGGATGTGGGGGATGGCGAAGAAGGAGAGGTGCTGTGGTTTGACATCACGCGGTCAGTGTTCCTCGTCAGATGCGGTTCTTGGGAATGATGAGCTCACCCAGCACCACACTCCTTGCTTCCTCTACTGCGCCGTCACATTCTCCGGCGTCCAAAACGAACTCTCCTCCAACCCCAATCCACTTAACAGCATCTCGCAAAAACTCAACTTCATTACCCGATCTCTATACAACCCGGCGACAGCATACGCATAATCCGCCCCGCGATCCTCCCCATGCAAATAGAACTTCTCATGCCCGAGTTGTCTCATCAATTCCGCGACATCGTCCGCTTGTTCCTTGGAGGTGTAACCCTTCGTCGTCGGCGGTTTGTCGGTATACCCGAATCCTCGCAGGTCGGGAGCGACGAGGGTGAAGTGCGGTGTCAGCAGAGGGAAGAGTCGGTACCAGGAGAAACTGTTCTTGGGGGTTCCGTGCAGAAGGAGGAGGGGTGGGCCGGTGCCGGCGGTCATGTAGTGCATTCGAATGCCGTTGATGCGGGCGCGGTGGTGGGTTACGGCTGCGCCGGTGTGGTCGTAGGTTTCTGCGAGGCTGGAAATGGTTGCGGCGGTGTTGCTGGAGGAGAGTGGAACAGGTGAGGTCGAGAATGGGGAGGATACTTGTGTTGTTGGTTCGGAACCCCGCACGACGTCAATCGTCGAAGCTTGACTTGAGGGTTTGGCGCTTGGTACACGGCTAAGCGTGTCGAGTATGCGAAGACGGGGCCAAAGTCTGAGCAATGTTCCAGAACAGCATATCGAGCGAGTGTACGTTCGGACAATTCGTGAAACTTGAGTTGTTCCCAAGGCACCGATTTTGCTCGTTGGTGGGACTCTCTTCGCATCGTTTGATTGTTGTCAGTGCCACCGCCGGACACAGTTACGAACAATGCCGCCTTGTGTGGCAAGCAGTGCAGACCCATTTTCAAGCGAAAGGTATGCCCTCCATATAAGGCTGACCTGCTAGAGGGACATCTGACACATGCATCGACGAATAAGCTTCGCCCGATGCCAACATCCCGGGACACCTTATCTCGACTTCAATTGTATACTCATACCTCTCTTCGCACCATCCTATTGCACGTCGCCAACGCTTGAGTTGCATTCTTCTTGAAGCTCAAGAGTCGGGACGACCCCGTCTGCATTCCGAGGAACAATATCGTCGAGCCGGAGAATCGCGGAATCGCTTGCAATAACCGTCGGCAGGGTTTGGGAAACCGATCCTGACCGACCAGAAAAGAAGCTGGAAGCGCCGACCGATGGAAGCCAGACCTCCACTCCAGATTTGAACCTCGCCTCCACTATTCGTAGACCAAGCACTTCGGCCTCACACGGCAGGTATCAGGGTGCCGGAAGAGTCTCGCAGCACTGTGACTTTGAAAGTGCGGAGTCATACCTTCGGATCCGGCCAGAAAAAGCCGTGAAAAGGCGATGATCGGAACGCAATCCTTGGATCGCCGGCGGATGAGTCCAATGACCACGAGATTGCCACCTTCCGCTTCGTGAAGCAGCGGAATAGTTGCGAAACGATGCATCTGGCGGGATAACTGGCATCGTAAAGGTGCTAGTAGGACTGCACACTGCCTGCCGAGTGTCGAAGAGAACATGTGGCAGACTTGCTTCGCCGGCTTGAAGCAAACTGCAAGCAACGACGCGGATGACTGGGCGAGGAATCTCCCAAGCAGCGGAAGTGAACCTTGCGATTGATTGACCTTGCGTGTTCCAAGCATATATCGATATGCTGGCAATCTGTGCATCTGGTCTCCGTGGTACAACAGTCGACTGATCCAGCATTCGAATAGTAAGCCGACCGCGGACGAGCTATGCCGTGGGCGCTGCTCCGTTGGCGTTGCAGCAACTTAGACCGCGAATTTGGACCGCCAGTTTTCGACATGACGACTGTTCCACCTTCGCCCAGCGGCTCCGTAGCCGCGGTGTCTGAGAGAGGTGCGGCTGAAGTCTATGGCTGATGACTTCGTGAGCGTCGATTTTGTGACGACGCAACTTGCGCGTTTGCAGGAGAATGCATTCAGGTTCGTGCCGTGTGCGGTATCCAGCGTAGCGAGTAGTGTAGTGCTCCATAGTCCTTTCGAGCAATCTCTTTCGTTGCAAATACATGACGACGGGACCGTTCGGTTCTTCGTCTTGGTTGTCTCGCATAGTCGCCACATGCCGTTGCACTGTCCTGTTCTTTCCAAGCATCCAGTATTCCCTTGCATTGTCGATATTCGTCTCGGTTCCCCGAACAACTTTTCCGTCTCTTTAATCTTCCTGTTGCGATTTCGACGGGTTTCGAGCCGTACCGTGTGTGTTGATGTATCGATCGAGCGGAAGGCATTGGGCCGTATTACCGCGTCCAGCGGCGCTGGAAGGAGCTGCGGGAAAAGAGTTGCCTTGTCTCAATCAATGCTGCTTAACACGTTGGTTGTGTTCATGGGAAGGAATTCGCGCCGTTCGCATGCCCAAAGCCTCGGTGGGAATAGTCGGCAGTCTTAGCAACGTACTTCACCCACCCCCTTTACCGCACCCTCGCCGTCGCCGTAACCCACTCCTAGCTATTGGCTAAACAACCGCCGGCGCTAAGCAATGTCCTTATTCTCGGGCTTCTCCAGTCCCCGAAGACGCCGATGTAGTCGCCGATATAGACGCCGACGTTAATACCATTCCCCGAGGACGCGGATATAGTCGCCGACTTCGATATAAACCCCGAGGACGAGTGAACGCCATTGGCTACTTGAACCCCGACACTAGTTCATGTCAGTTTTTCGGGGACTGGTCGCCGAATGTGAATATAGCCGAGAGAAGAGAGAGCGAGTACTTTATCATGGGTATACTACTTCGTTCGTACTCCTCCTCCTCCCTCCCTCCTTCCTGAACCTCCGTATCCTCTCCTTCTCGCCACTGCCATTCAACCGCACGCCGCCCCCTACGTCCCCATGGTCCGCCGCGAAGTCTGAGAGATAACGTTAGTACAGTACCCTCCCCCCCATTGTGTGCGCACACATCACTTACTCCAGCCCAAATCTTTACTCATCCAAATCCTCCTGCGCATCTCCTTCCTCCTCCTCCTCCAAATCCACCGGCGCATCTCCTTCCTCCTCCATCTCCTCCGGCGCATCGTCTTCTTCCGCCATTCGCTCCATCCACGCCACAAGTCGGATCCGAAAGGCTCGGACGACGACGACGAGAAGAGAGAGCAACCAAGCGACCAGATCAGCCAGGCAATCCAGGGCAAACTCAACTTCGTCGAAAAAAGGGACGATGAGGATCGCGAGGAGGGTGCGCATGCTCTTGAAGATATAAGGCATTGTTGGCGGCGGAGGGGGGAGGTCGTTGGTGTGGTGGTTGTGTGTGTTGGTGGAGTCTGTTGGTGGTTGTGTGGTATGTTGATGGTGGTGGGTGGAACGGACTGAGAACTCGTTGTTTTCGTTGAAGAGTTGCAAACGCTCTGCCGCCAAACGCCTCGTCGTCACCGCCTACGTCTCCTTCACTCTCCTCGGCGTTGATTTCATCCCATCGGTTCCCCCTCAGCTCCCTACTAGCGCCTCCAACGAGCAACTCCTCCTTTAAAAACCCTCCGCTGCTCCGTCTTCTTCCTCTTCCTCTTTCCCCTCAACATCGGCCTTGCCTACACTCCCCCCGTGCTACTGCTCTCCCCTTTCAGCGAGCTTGGAGTCACAGGTGATGGCGGCCGTAGATCAAAATTCCAACTCGCCTTGCGACGAGGACTGTCATGCTTGAGGTCAAGTGCTGATGGCCCGAAGTCTGTTCATAGCCAGCGCAGCTGGTGTTTGGAGGCGTACATTTTCTCATTCCGCGTGACTTCAGCTGTTTTCAACGTGTCTCGTGGTCTGTTGATGTGACTTTTGTTGATTGTATCTACCTACACGTGTTCCATCGTGCTGATACTGCTGAGATATTGATGTTTTCACTGCTACATCTGCATCCTAGGTGCGTTCAGAGCTTGCGGAGACAGACCGTGCAGAGTCTTCTCCGGTCGGTGTCGCCGCAACGACCTTGATTTTTGAACGAGCCCAGCTCCTAGTGTGCCAATCTGACCGCCGCAGAATAGGCATATAAGCCTCAGCACCACCTCCATCGCCGTTCCGCATCCATCATAACACCGCGAGCGCCTCCTGCCCTTCATTACCACATGCCTATACCTCCGCCGCGCCGTCGGTGAGATGGCCGAACCTAGGCGATGAGAACACGATGCGCTCATGACTATTGGACGGAAGGTCATTTGGGGTTGATCATACGATGCGCGCGGCGTGAGACCGAGAATCAAAACACATCACGCGGCACAAATCATTGAAGCACCTCGCAAATACCTCGCCCAACAGCACGCGGACCAACAGCACGCACACCAACAACACACGCACTAACAACACTCACACCACCAACAACAACATTTCCACACCGCACCGTCACAACGAAGTAAAAACACTTCAGATCTGTCTGCCCCACCAACAGCGGTTCCCCACGACACAAAGACATCAAAGTCCGTCGCGCGATCCCAGCCGTCCGGCAATCATTTCAATCTCCCAAATAGTCAGCTCTCCCAGCCAAGGAGCTCAACGACTGGAAGGCCTTTGATGTTGGGGGTTTCTCCGAATGAAAAGTAAAAGTATACAGACGGAGAGGTGTAGTTGTTGAGAAGAGAAGAAGAAGAAAGGGAAGGGAGAAGAATAACAAAGGAAGAAGAGTTGGTGGAGGGTGGGACGCGGGAGGGAGGGGCCGTTGTTGCCAGGGGGCCGGTGAGGGAAGCGAGTGACATAAGATGGGGGGTGCGATGGGAGGGTTGGACACATTTTTGATTGTACTGTTCAGATGATTTTTATTGAAGGAGTCATATCTATCGGTGATATACAGTCTGATCTGCAAGGAATGTCTGCCGAAGCGTGGTCACCAACGGGCGAGAGGCCCAAGGAGCCCAAACACTTGTCGGCAATTTTTAATGTCCCAAACATTGAATGCCCACGTGCGAGAGGTTCGGACACGCGTGCTTGATACTTGATGGGTGGTGTGGTATAGGTGGCCACCGGACTACGTACCCGGTTGCACGGTCGGCCGTCTGCGTTGTGACTGCCTCATCCCTGCTCCTCCCTTCTCTTGCCTTCGTGCCATTTGGGGTGTCGATTGCCCAAGCCGATGCTGCTGTGAGGCCGAGAGACGATCATCTGTGGTTGTGGGCTCGGTATTGTCGAGAGACAGCATGTCGCCGTGAACAACCATCGATCGCTGTTCGAAAGGCTCCGGTCGGGAAAGGAGGCGTGCGATGGCGGCGATTGATGCGCGGTGAGACATGACGATTATGCCTACGTATAGATCAACCTCGCTCTTGGGAGTAGCCTGCAAAGTCACGTCAGTCCTGCTCCTTGTTCTGCTTGAAATGTCGATCCCTCAAGACGCCCAAGGGGGAAACTCAAAAAGACTATCCATGGTCGTTCATTTGTTCTCTCAGCGATATGAACCTCGCGGCCGTGGTGCGGTGGCGTTGAGCCAATATCGCTGGTGTCTTGAGCAGAATCGTGAAAGGGATCGGGTCGATGCTGAAGGGATAGGCAGGATGTAAGGCGGGAAGAGTATGCGCGGCGTAGACCGGTGAATCTTAGTATGCTGAGGAATGAAGGAGAGTGAGGAAAGGGCACTGTGGTGCATGTCAGTCAAAAGCCTCATCAAAGGCAAATCTCAACTCACGCTCTAGTGTCGCCGAGGGGATCTCATTGCTACTTATCGTATGTCAGACGTAAGGTCGCCATTGATCATTGCGCCCGCGATACACCGCTTGGAGCTTCCTTGGCCGCTAGCACTACGGCTGCCTGTGTGCGGAGGTCGGGGAGTATCACAGCAGGATAGCGGAGATGTCCTATATCGTCAGACAGATACGGTAGGACGCGCCGGGAGGCTGTAATATGTAACATCGAGTCGCTTGGGAGCAGTCTTGGGAGCTTAGCGCGAATGCGGCGGAGGTCTTGAGGATTCGAGGAGGACAGTTGTGGCCGCGGCATCAGCCTTGGTGTCGGTGAAGCAGGGGAGCGTGGGCAGTAGGGCGGTATAGCTGTGATTGAATGTTGTTGCTGTGAATGGAGATAAATGCGTGGTTGGCGAGGAGGAAGTGTTGGTTGGGCTATGGTGGAATCGCGAGTTGTAACAGTGGCTACTAGCTCGATTCGTCGTCGCTTGTCAGCTTTTACTCATCCGCCGAGCATCAGGGGTGAACAGTGAGAAAAACGTATGAATTGCCCAAACAAGACATCTCGCGGCTGTGGAGAAGAGCAAGACGACAACGGCTCCGGCAAATCGTACATAAAGGGCCTCAATCTAGACTAATGTTGAGGGTATCGGCAAGAATGGTAGACGAGCGATGATCCTCCTGGGCGGGCGGCAGCTTTCTGAGTACCTTCTCGTCTCACTTGCTGGACCTCGCTGTAAAGAACGTGCTCTCCATTCTGGCTCCTCCACTGCACGCATGAATAACGGGCAAACGGAGGACTCAACTCGGCTGACACTTTACTGTTTGAAGCAGCTCCGATCTATCGTCTTTGCCAACAGTGGAATCTACCGTCCACAGCGAAGCCCCGATGTCTCAACCCCATTCAATCAATGCTCTGATCGCGAAGTGTCTGCTGGGATGCTCATTAGTTGTGGCTTTGTTCCAGAGCGAACATCATTTCAAGGAGAACAGGTTATGAGCGAGACCAGACAAAGAGAGACGATATACGGAAGCCGTGTAGGTGTAGGGAATGAGGCTTTCAATGCCGCGTTGAGCTAGTCTGCCATGGTCTTGATTCTGGCTCTGTGTGAGCGGATCGCGGAATGCTGGTAGTAGTAGCTAGCCTACAGCTCAACAGACACCAGGCGTACGGTCTCTTTGCATTCTCAACCTGGACTGCAACTCCGTGCATGTCTTCATTCGGGTGACTTGCAGTAGCGACCGACTTTCGTCGAGAGGGCACGTTGCCATCTGTCGTCCGTAGCCTCTCTTCAGCTGACCCGTCTCTCCGGCTTTAGTATAGACGTCTTCCATAGCCTTGAACCATCTGCTGGTCGATCTCTGCTTTCTCTTCCTGCCACAGTCTCTCTCCCTCCTTCTCGTCATCGCCAAAGGGAATCAGGTTGTTTTCATCCCAGTCCGAATCACACGAAGCGTCATCTTTCTCCTCTTTCGACTTGATGCGTGGCCCATTCTCAATGGCCTTCTGCACACGCTCCCTGACATGGAAGATATCAAGCAGCGCAACCGCTCGCTCCTTCAAGACCATCCGCCGACGGAACAGCGTTCCTCGCTCCATTCGATCTTGACCCTCTAGCGTGCGAGCCAGGACTCCTGTAGCATTATGCATGATGCGTGCGCACTGGCGAAAAGTATGTTGTGGCCGGCCCGACCAGTCCCAGGACATATTGTCGATGTCATCGCTGAGGTAGGCGTAGACACTGTGCGCCGTGCAAATGTTCAGGCTACTCCAATCTCCTACAACGGCCGACTCGATGATTTGAACTTCCAGGAGAAGGTTCTGGACACCGGAATGCAGGATTGCGGGCTGCAAGCTGAAACCGAAGTCGGGCATGACACCTTGCCAACCAGTGGGTCCCCATCTGGTACGGACGCCGGTTTTCTCGGCTTGGAGGAATACATGGAGGCCTGTCGCGCATTTGGGCAGTTCCAGATCTACGATGGGAAGGTCGTCTGGCGTCTCGTTGTCTGGTAAATCAGAGATGTTGTGGCAGATTGTGATGCGGTGATTCTCGAATTGGTCGTTCCGCTTACGCAAGATAGCTCGATATTCACGGCTGAATTTCCGGTTGGCGAGGATGAGAGGACAGCAAGTGATCGGCGCACGCTTCGTGTGGCAGTAGGCTGCGTCGCCCTGGTCATTGTCGGCGACGAATCCAAAGATCATGTCGAGCAATTCTTGGGCGAGGTCGCCAAGCGAATAGGGAGTGGTGTCGCGGGCCGGGTCGAAGTGCGGGTCAATAACACTTTGCGATGGCATTGCGGCGCCCTGCTCGCTTGAGGCCGGGAGACGTGCTTTTGCGGCATATTGTCTTGCCTTGATAGTATCACGGCCGGCTTGACCTCGCTTGACTCTTTTTGGCATTTTTGGAGTGTTATGGCAAAATTCGTGAGAAGCTGCAAAGCGTTGTTTAGTAGGCTGAAGATGAGCGGGTGGACAACAATTAATCTTCTTCCGGAGTTGTAAGAATGGCAAGAATGGGCGCTTCCGCCAGACAAAGACTTCAGCAGATTGGGTCGTGCATGACTTACTCAAGGGGTTGGCGGCCACATATCTCTCCTTGTGAGGAACTCCTGTCGCTCCTCCTTGTTGGAAATTGATCGAACATTCAACGCCTTGTAGAACGTTCTGGATACAAAAGTTGCACGCATAAATAGCCGCTCAAGCAATTAACACTCGTTTTTTTCCAACACTCCTCCTCGCTGTCGTTCCACGGTACGTCAATCTGTTCTTTCCAATCTGAATCGCTCGAGGCATCCTCCTTCTCTTCGGATGATTTTATGCGCGGGCTGTCTCGGATCACTCGCTGAACCCGCGCCGTGGCGTGGAATCTGTCCAGAATGTTCAACGCACGCTTCTTGAAAACAAGCCGGCATCTGAAAAGTGTCCCTTGCCTTGTCCAAGGCTGGCTATCTTAAGTCCGCTAGCCAGACGGGATCGCGGTCTCCGATTAGGATCGCCGGTACACTTGGAGCTGTGGAGGACTTGCGAGAGTAGTCAGGGGGACTTAGAAAGGCGAATGAGTTTGAAAGGACTAGATGGCGAACGGGGTTGCTGTTCCTATGTAAGCATAGACACAATGTTATAGCACCGACACGATGGTCGAAAGTATTGAGGTTGCATTCCTGCATCCTCTTTTGATATCTACTTGCGAGCGGCAGCAGCCTTAAAAGAGACAGATGTCGACCCCAAACCCCTACAGGCCAATTTAATTTCCACTACGAAGTTGTGCGTGTTATGTGGGCCCTCTGTTCCAATTGTAATCACGGGAACGCCAATTCAAGGTCGTGGGCCGGGTGCGATTCCTTCTCTGGACTGAAAAAGCGATGCTGTCCGCGGAACTCTTTCGACTCAAAGCACAGATACTCCTTCGCAAGTCGATCTATCCATGTTCAAACCCTCACCTCCTGCGATCTCCCCCACTCGCTCACTGAACCTCAATACATCTCATTGTACATGTCGTACATAGCATTGAAGTCTTGCGCCGCGGTAGAGACACCAGCCGCAACGCCCTGGCCGACTTGCGCAACACCAGCTCCACCAGCCGCGGTAATCGCGACGTGATTGTAGGAGTAGATGGCTGTGTCGGGACCTGGCCCGTTGTTGATCGCGTCCTTGATGCGCTGTTCACAGCGAAACACGTTGACCAGTTCCTCGGCTGGCTGAAAGAACGATCCGGTGCTGTCGGAAAGAACCGACGTAGTCACGACTCCGGTAATGGCGCTGATGTTCTCTGCGAGACGTCCAGTGCCGTTGTGCGCAATGATGCCACCTTTGAGCAATTTTGAATCCATCTTGTGCTCGCCGCGCCAGTCCAGCTTGTCAAGATCGTTAATAAGGTGGGTGTAAACGTTGCGGGCTTTGAGCTTGTTGTGCCCGTTGAGAGGAGCCGTAATACCGTCGTCCACTACCTCGAGCTCGATGAGAAGATGCTCGACGTTGATGCCGTTGACGAGCGGCTTCAGCGGCTTGGAGATGTCATGAAGTTGAGTGATCGGGGAGTGGCCAAAGATACCGGTCTTGTGGATTTTGATGATCAGGTGCACGTTGTTTGCGCACTCCGGAAGATTGATCTGGACAACTGGGATGTGGGTCGCCGGGGTCAGGGCGCGGAGGCGGAGGTCGAAATGGACGCGATGTGTCGCGAACTCGTTCCCGCGGCGATGGAGGGCGCTGCTATATTGCGCAGAGTATTCGCGGCTGACAAGCACGCTGTTGGAGAAAGAGAGGGCGGTTGATTGTGGGTGGCAGTAGATCACGTCGGTGTCTTGGACCATGTCGTCAAAGATGGCATCTTGAATCTCTTGCGATTGCTGCAGGAGTGCGCAGACTGGCTTGGTCATGGCCGCGTCGGTCGTGGACTCGGATTGCAGAGAGGACATAATGAAGGGTGTCGAATGTCGAGTTTCGGTTGATGGAAGGAAGAGAAAGTAGCAGAGAGAGAGAGAGGCAATCATATACGAAGACGGCGGGTCTTCCATCAGCACGGGCCGCGACATGGATCGCGCGTTGACATGGGACGGAGGAGTCCATGGCTTGAGTGCAGTGGTCTGCATATAGATTGGCTGGGTGGGATAAAGGAGAACCTTGGTACTAAGCAGAACAATGTCGCGGGCAAGCACAATAGTATGGAGTGCGGCGTCAACGAGTAGCCTTACGGCGGAGGAGGTGTCGGAATCGAGCTGCAGCATAAGGTATAAATCGAACCAGGAGAGTCCGGAGCATTGTTTCTGAAGTTAGGATGGCTAATACAACCTGTTTACCAAGTAACAGTCTCCGGTTTGCTTAAACGAACAAACAATTCGTCGTTGTCCCCTTGTTCGACTTGTTTCTCCATCCTGCTCGGCTTCTCCGTACGAGACGTCGACTTCAATTCGGTCGTCCATCCGTGCATCTTCGTTGTCAAAGCGATATAGCGTCTCTCATTTCTTATGCGAGCAGGAGAAATGATCGGACGCGTGTTGTCATGATGGCGTTGGCCGTTGTATCCGTAGGGCGGATAATTAGGTTTTTTCGACGTTGGTAGTCGGAAGGACAAGGGATGGCCGTAGAAGGAGTCGAAGCAGGAAGAAATTCTATGCGGCATGCTCGTGGCGTGAGCCATGATGAATCGCCTTCAGTGTCCTGGAAACGTCTGGGTGCTGCACCTGGGAGGACATTTGCTCGTCCACTTTACTAAGAAGGCATTGAGGTGGATGAGCGTTTCGCAGGGAATTTATGGGCTTTCTACGCATCAATATTAGTCGTGCAGACTGAGGACGATCTTTTTGTGCGTGATGGTCCACCTTGATATGAACGAGGAGGTGTACCCTGCTGATGCCGTTGATATGAGCTTAAACAAAGTGTAGCTGAGCAGACTATACAACAGCTCGAACCGCGCAAAGCACGGGATGTGAGGATGACATGATGATACACTGCTATGCGCCTGCTTACAGAAACCATCTCAAGCATGCTTCCTCATAAGCTTTGCAACGATGCCGCGTGGTGAGATACAGTCAAGTCTCGGGTACGGCGCCCGATCCTTGGGACTGCCAGTTCTGCCAAGATGAGAAATCAAAAAAGGGTTGCGAACCGTCCCGAGCTCCAAGTACAAACGCCCGCTTGAGCCCCAAAGTCTTTCTGCATCGGCCTGCCAGCCCGGGATCTTGCACTGCCCTCTGCTACACCAGTCTTCAAGCAAAACCAGCTCCTTCATGTTCGCAAGCCTGTTCCGTACAGCTAGTTGCGAGTCTGTGGGCCTAGCCCAGCCTTGACAGCGCTTTCAATGCGAGTCTTGGCGCGGAAGATCTCTGCGAGTGACGCAACGCGCACGGTAAGGTTGTTGGCCCTGTCGAAAACCTCGGAAGTGTGTACGACTGTGATGGCCGGGGTGTTGGACGCGTTTCGAAGACGATCGATTGAGCGACCGCTCCCGTTGTGAGCGACGAGCGCGCCGGAGATGAGTTTGGCGTCGATCTTGTGTTCGGCGCGCCAGTCAAGTTTTTCGAGCGAACTCAGGATCCCGAGGTACACATCGCGGACTTTGCGGCCGTCGGCGGGGTTGGAGTTCTTGTCGACGGCAGGGTCGATGGCCTCCAGCTCGAGGAGGAGGTACTTGACGTTGATGGCGTTGTTGATGAAGTTTTTGAGTGGCTTGGAAACGTCGTGGAGCTCGGAGATGGGTGTTGATTTGTCACCAGTGCAGAGAATGCCTGACTTAATGACCTTGATGGTCATCTGGAGACCAGTGGCGCACGGCGGTAGGGCGATGTTAAAGGTGTTGAGAGGAGTAGTCGATGCTTTGCCGCTGAGCTGGAAGTGGACTGAGGCGCGATGGATGTGGAAGCCATGGCCACGACGGTGGATCGCGCTCATGTAGAGTTCGTGGGCTTTTCGACTCGCCAGAATCATGTTGCTTGTGGAGATTGCAGTCGCTCGGGAGTGGCAGTAGATGATTTCCGTCTCGTCGAGCATTTCGTCGAAGATCAGATCCCGAAGCTCTTGCGCCAAGTTCAGAAGACGGCATGGAGTGATGGTCGTCGTGAGCTCGGTCGACGCTGTTGGTGCGTGAGCGGACATGTTGAATATTTGTCAGGTCGTTGATGGCAGGAAGAGGAAGAAGAATCTTGGGCGAAGATCGAAGAATATAGAGGGCTCGCATGCCTTGGCGTGGCCGCGGGACGGGCCATGGATGCGCCCAGCCTCCGCGTTGACATGTTCGACACTTGACGACAACTGGCTGGCAATGTGCTAGATATAGATGGGTGTTGCGGCAAGGTGGTCCCTAATATAAGAGATTGTTTGATCGTGTAGGACTTGCTTTCGATTGGAATGAGGATTCGCCGCCGGCAACGGCTTCAACGAGTAGAAACCGCGGCTTTGAACAAACGTCGGCCAAAATGCCGCCCTGAATGTGAGTGTTGAGGGGATCATATGGCGGATCAACTTTGGGAGGTGGCACGTTAGGTTTGCTGGATCGGCAGACAATGATAGCACGCTCGCTTGTTGCGTATGTTCTCCATACGAAGCAAAGCTTTTGATCATGCCAGGAGTCGACAGTGCTGCAGTGTTTGTTGGAGTACAGCTTGCCGTTGTCCGGTGGTTTCTCGGCGTCCAAAGCTTTTACTGGCCTGTTCTAAGCCTCACTGTTGGCTTCCCCCGGGCGATGTTGGATCGATCGTTCGATGGAGGCAATCAGAGACACGCCCCATAGCCATCAGCTCCTTAAGATCGTTTTACAAGGATATCAAAGGGCAAAAAGAAATTAGCCGAAGAAGGAATCGAACCCTCGATCTCCTCATCCGCCCCCCGGATCATTGGTAGTCGCCCGCCCCAACCCACCCCCTCACCGGCTGGTTGCGGCTGTTTGAGTGAGGTGTGATACCACTTCACCATTCGGCCATTGTTGGGGTCGACGTGAATTTACGCGTATTTGTACCTCGAATTGCAACTACGCAGAAGCAGTGTGGATGATGAACATTGATTCTTACTCGTATGCCGAACAAGCCTATAATATTGGCCAAATATTGCAATATGTTACCCGAACTTACCTATAGTTTGTGGTCTGCGGTCTCGACCGCTGGATGCTATGCGTCGTCCAGGAGTAACGATCCAGGCAGAGCCCCGGTGATGTCCAACCGTGATCTCTCCCGCCAAGAGAAAGGATGAATAACAAGGCCCTTGTCGCGACACTGCGACATCGTGCTCGTGAATGTCGATTGCAGGCAAGCACGACACATGACACTTGTCGGCCACTTCGCAATTTGAAGTAAACGCACATCATCCGTCCCTCTCACGAACAATATCGATTTCTTCCATCCACCGCACCCTTGTCACGATAAAGCTGCAGCTGGTCGATCGCGATGGACCAGCTTCTCACCACGATAACATCAGCCAAACCACACGATATGTTGAAGCGGAAGGCTGAAGACGATATGAGAGACGATATGAGAGACGATCTCGGAGACATGAAAACCCTTACCGAAGAAGACCTCATCGTCATGGCCCAAAAGATGACAATCGACAAGGATCCTTCCGACCAGCGCCTCCCCAACGAGATCATTGAACAAATCTGCGAATACATGTCAATCAACGCGCGCTCCGTGAGCACTTCACTCGACACACAAGCCTTGAAAGTGCCAGAAGACCTCCACCGCGTCAACCGCTTCATCTTCTGCGGCCTCGAGGGAATGACAAGAGCCAGCAAAACCACACGCCGCATGCTTGCCACCCACATATTACGCCGCACCACGTTCAACAATGGCATTGATCTCGCCACGCGGTCCTCGCAAGATATCCTGCCGGTGACACAGCTCCTTCAACTTCCCGACATCATCCGCAGGACATTCGCAAGATCAGAATCCGGGTACACTTCACTGGCCCGGCCACTGTCCACGCCGCCGAACAGTACGCCCGAATCTGGTACGAGCCTGACTTGTTGCGACAGATGTCGCGCGGCGAGGTAGGCCGTGAGGTGAAGGTCGAGATTTACATCAGCTACAGAGACTACGTTTACGATTTCAAGACCGTGAATGGAAGTCCTTTCTGGAATTGGGACGGCTCGGCCGCCAGGTTCCTTGATGATGTGCGTAAGGAAGCGGAGGAGTTGGTCAACATCGAGGATCGGAAGGCAGTCAATGATCCGGCGTATGTGATCGGAGACAATGCGGTCGGGTTGAAGAAGCGGGCTGGAAACGATGTCCATGGACGAGCCTTGCAGCAAGCACCAAGAGAAAGACCACTGAAAGTGGACGTGCAAAGACTGCTTCTCTCACGACGTCCATGCGGCATGGGCGAGATCTGCTGGTCTGTCGGAGAAGGGCACAAGCGAAGGATGAAGGGAGTGATGAGTACAGCCAGGCGTGGTGCTGGTCTGGAATAGGCGGGAAAAGACTGCTCTTGGTTCTTTACCGGAGCGCGATCATCAAGATATGGGATGCGCCGAGCACTGCGAACACGGCAATGCAGAGGGTAGATATGATAGGGCGTGCACACGGGTCAAACCATCGGCAGCATACATCATGAGTAGGATTATCATTAACAGTATCAGCGTAACAAGCACATTTCCTTACCGATTTCCAACATGGCTCTCGTGGAAATGTTCCTCGGCGGGTAAGTAGTCCACCACCTCCTCGTTTCCTCCCCGATGCCCACTTGGAATCAGACTCCGTCCGCAGTGTCCAACAATATGTTCTCAATACTGCACCATAAGCCAGCGTGGAGGCGATGGCCTTCCATGCCCCCCCCAGTAGCCTTGTTGTGCACACATGATATTATGTCTAGCAACGGCTGGATTTCTCCCTCATCTTTGCTATCAACCTCTGCAGTCAAGACCGAAGCTCCAACAGCAACAGAGAATGTCGTATCCATCAGTCTAGACTTTGAAAAAGATCAATTCCCATCACGTTCCATTTACAAGTATCCAAACGCTACCCATCCTCCCTCCACCCTCGCCACCCCACCTCTTCTTCACCGCCAAAACCCAC
The DNA here is from genome assembly GCA_000223825.2 of Zymoseptoria passerinii SP63. Taxonomy (NCBI): domain Eukaryota; kingdom Fungi; phylum Ascomycota; class Dothideomycetes; order Mycosphaerellales; family Mycosphaerellaceae; genus Zymoseptoria; species Zymoseptoria passerinii. The sequence continues at coordinate 75,849 of AFIY01000254.1, read as the reverse complement.
CCCAATACCCCGGCCTCCCTTCCTCCGCCCCATCTCCGCCATACTGCCCCGGATACCCATACCCAGCCGCACTCATCCCATCATTAAACCGCTGACCCTGCATCGCCATCCAATCTCCCGCTTGCCGCTGCCCTGCATCGTGTTAGTTCAGGTGATTTTCTGGTGTGTGAGAGGGGTGGATGATATACCTTGATCGCCGATGTACTGCTGGTTCTGGGAAAATTGGTTGGGGTTGTAGGGTTGGACTTGGGAGGACCAGGTGTTGATGGCGCGGCGGAAGGGGTCTTGTCGGCGCATGTAGAGGTAATCGTCGCTCATTTTGGGGGTTGCGGTGGGTGGTTGGAGTTCGTTGTGGTGTTGTTTGGTGTTTGATTTGAGGTTGCTTCGGGGATGGTTGGGGTTGGAGATTGTGGAGAGGGAGGAGAAGGTTGGTGGGAGAAAAGAATGATATATATGGTGCTGATACGCTGTTGCGGTGAATACTGGTGTGGTTGAAGCATTCCATGAGGCTTTGGCTCAGTATGACTTCACTCTCGACTGTGGCTGACGCCCCATTCGCGGCCGCACTCTCGTACCGCATGACAAGATTGATGCGCAGGCGAGAGTGAAATGGATGCAGAAAAGACTACGAACCATACTTCCTAGAGGCCATACGGGTGGTGTACTAACACGAGCCTCGATCAATCACGGCAAAGTTCAACGAGATCTCTAGCTGAGCAACAGTTCATTTCCCATTATCTGCTAACACCGAAAGCAATATTCGTTCCTCTCACGCTTGCTTCCCTCGTGACCGGCTCTCAGTACCAGTACCCCATGTACGCCTCCATGGCCTCAGTCTCCGGATCATCGGAGACGTCCGGGTACCGCTCCACGAACCCGTCATACGAATCTGGATACCCATATCCCGCACCACGCATCTGGTTGTTGAAGCGCTGGCCCTGCATGCCCATCCAATCCTCCGACTGGTAGCGATCTGTAGCATGTCATCACTTCATCCAACAATTATGTGAGCTGATGGAGTGATGATCCTACCGTGCTGCTGGATGTAGTCATGGTTCTGGTGGAAGTCACTGTTCAGGGCATGGCCGCGGTACGGGTGGTGATGCATTGGGGTCTCTTCCGACCACTCGAAGATTTCGCCGCGCCGGGGTTGGATGAAGCGGTCGTACTCGTGGGTGTCGTAGCTCTCGGGCATTTGGTTGTACATCCAGAGGCGGCTGTAGTCGTAGAATCGCGTGGACATGGTTGTGGTTGTGGTAGCGTTGGGAGTGTGAGCTTTATGGTTTGTTTTTTGGGAGTAGTTCGAGTGCACGGTGAGTCTGGGTGGAAGGGAGTCGGCGAAAAAGAAGTTGTGAGAATGCAGGGCATGGATTGGTCTATATTGGATGACAAGCTCGAAATCGTCCATTCCATACGGACCTTGAAGGCCTATTCCATAGAATGTCTGTTTGCTCCCGGAAATAGTGCATATCTGCTTACCGTCAAATTTAGAACCGTCTGGCGCTTCGTGTGACTTGAGTAAGCCAATGCAACATGACATGGCGCACGGAGACGTTCAGCTTGAATGTTTGATGTGCTCCGTGTTCGAGGAAGGCCCGCCGTCTTCTCGTAGATAGAGCCGCAAAAGTCTCAACGAAGTATCATGGACTTTGCTTTAGGTCAGGAGGTCTGTCGACAGGCCGCGAGGGATGGAAATAGGCTGTAAGTGTCCGTGAGTCCTAGCAGTCGGCCCACGGATGGCTGCATTTGCATCTTTGATCTCTCCCACTTCATGCCGTTCTCGATTACCAGTACGCTCTGCGACTTTGGGGAAGACGCAACATAGACGTGTGGCATATCATTCTATTCTATTCTTTCGCCGTCTGCGAGTGGAATGTCTCTCGCATCGACGTTCCAGACTTCTGATCGAGAAGACATAAATTATGCCTCAGGGGCGAATGTCTTGGCCTTGGTGCGCGTTCGAAGTCCCCAATAACTTTCATCGATCTTCTTGCTCTCCCCTGGCGGATCCCCTTACTTCAACACCCACTCGCGTCCTTACAACCACTTTGCAATGAACATGCATACGGGGAGGATGGAGAACTCTGTGCGCATCCTGTATCCATCGTTTACATTCGTCAAACTGGCATGAAACAGGCGGCCTTCCCAAATCCAGTTGCAGCCGCGCTCGCAGTCTGGCGCAAGTCAGCACACCTCAGTGCGAAGGCGAATGACACCCAACTCGAGACTGCACCGAACGCGAAACGCGAGACTGGATCGAAGCGCATCACCAAGCCATTCTCTGCGCCCATGGTCAAGAAAGCTCCAGGATATAAGAGCTCGTGCCGTCATAAGTGTAGCAATAAAGGCGGGTGGAAGCACAAGTGCTGCGCCGAGACACTGCGCCTGATTGACATACCCAAATGTGACGAGTTCATCAACTACCATGATCTCCTCGTCCTCTTGCTCGACCTCCTACCGATCAAGGACCTGTTCCGCATGCGCCTTGTGAGCCACCGTATGAAGAATACGATCGAGACATCCAAAATCTGCCGTCCGAAACTCTTCCTTGAAGCCGAAGATTCCGGCGATGCGCTTTTTCGGTCTTCAATCACCAGTGACAAGTACCTCTCCCCTCTACTAGGGCAATCCTTTCATGAGCGTGACCTTCTTCACGTTCTCGACAACAGGTCCATGCCGCACGTCTCACCACGCACGGTGTGCATCAACCCAATGCTCCTTGTTACTCGGCCAGAGCTCTCAATGTCACTGTTGGTCGCGATGAAGCCGTTCACAGGATCCATCGCGAACCACTTCTCCAGCAATGGCGTCAACCTGCTGACGACACTCCATCTCAACGTCTCTCCCACGGACAACAAAAAGCTCAACCCCTAATTCCAGCTGCATGGACATTTTCCTGACGCAGCCTCCACTCAAAAATCTCATCGTCGAAGCGGTGCAGACCGGCGTCCGAAGGGACGGATCAATATACCCAGGAACCATCCTGATGACCTCCAAAGGCGACGGGGTGCGCGTCCGCGACGTCTACCAGATCATGAATCGCGATGTGGGGAAAGAAGGCGTGAAACGAGTCCTAACGAATCTCCGGCGCACTCGCCTGAAGATCCCGCGTTGTGAGGCCTTGACGAGAACGGAGAACCCGTGTTTCTGGCTCTGACCGAGGGACGTGGAAACTAAGCAAGCTCCGCGTAGAGGAAGCGTTTCTCCTCAGACTGCGGTGACTTGAGCCTACTTCATCAGCTTAGCTTACCGCCGGAGCAGAAGATCGCCATATCAAGACTGGGGACCCATCGACCACCGCGCTTTTTCTGTTTCAAATTTTGCTTCCCAGGCGGGGTCTACGTCAGGCTGGTCGAGATGCTTTTGGGAGCTAATATGTGCCCCTTCATTCTGGCAGGCCTTTGTATGAGCAGGACGCTTCTAGACCGATCTTGCCTCGTCGCTCGGGCACGATGCTGAATCTTTCGAACTTCGCTCAGGAGGATTACTGTCTATTGCGCTGGTTGCAGGAGTTTTTGGATTTTGGAAAGGCAGGATTGCATGACTGCATTGCAGAGCGACGTGTTGTCAGCGGTGGTGGCTTTGTTTAACTTCTCTCTTTGAACATTTTATGAAAGGAAAAGTTGCCGTTGTCTCCCAGACCCTTCTTAGTCCATGCACTTCCGCTACCTGAATACGGTTTGTTTGTCATCTGCGACTGGACCTTTCATCGACCCGGACCGCATTCGGCCTAGGGCTTCCAAAAATTAGTGAATGGAGGTTTTATTTTCGCTCTACCAGACAAGTCCCGAGTTTCAAAGTAAGAAAAAACTCCAACCGTTCCTGGCACTCACAGTCTCCCCTTGCAGAATCCTATATCCATATCCCCCGCTTTTCAGTCCGCACAGTGACGGAGTCACCTCGCAGTAGCATCCCCATCATCTCCTCAAAGATGCGCGAATCAGCGCGTATCCAGGCGAAGAAGGCGAAGTCCAGCGCTGCCGTCCCCAACGTCGGAGTATCGAAAAAACCCAAGCCAAGACTCGCTCCCTCGTGCAAGCACCGCTGCGCAGACAAGTCGAAATGCTCGCACTCATGCTGCCAACGCACGCTGCTCATACCAGAACTCCCCGGATTCAACGGAGTTCTCGGCCCAGGAGACGTGTTCGTTCATCTTCTGGATCTTCTACCCGCGAGGGAGTTGTTCAAGCTCCGCAAAGTGAGCAAGCTCTACAGGAACACGATTGATCGCTCGGCGGAGTTTCGCAAGGCCGCTTTTCTCGATCCTGTGAAGTCCAAAGACCCGCAGTTCAACGCATCCATCAAGCATCTCCTGCTCGAGCCGGAAACCGCCACGAAACGATTCGACCAACAACGTCTAATCCCAACCACCGCTGCGACAGTCATCAACGTACCCAGCCGTCGCGTCCGCATCAACCCCTTCCTCTTCCGCATAGTACCCGGTCACCGCCTCGCCGACATCGATCCAACCAGCGACCCTCTCCTCCGCAATCCACTTAACTTCACCACGGATGGTATATCCCTCTTCACCACCCTAGAGCTCAAATTCGAAGGCGAGACAAGTTCCAACCGGCGATTGCACGACCAGTCCTCATGCATGGACATGTTCCTCACGCAGCCGCCACTGAAGGAAGTGCTGGTCAAAACGGACGCGATGAGGCCGTATTCCCCTCGACGGGCTGCGAAGGACTTTATGCTGTCTACGGTTGGTGAGGGGCTGACGTATGGGCATCTGCATTGTGTTTTGAATGCGAGGCAAGTGGAGGATCAGGGCAGAGGACAATTTGCGAAGCTGGTTTGTACTGGGAGGATCACGATTCCGAGGTGTGAAGCTTTGGATGAGGATGGAGAGCCGAAATATGTGGTTGTGCTCGACGATTGATCAACGATTGCCAGAGATGCCAGGAGGAGGAAGGAATAGCTCGGGTAATCAGGGCTGCTAGGTCGGTCGAGCAAGCTGCGTTACCTTCTCTGGTCTGTTGGATGCACCTGGCTGAAATACAGAAGGCATGCACGCATAACAGACCGAATTCTACGTTTTCTCCGACTAGATTCGTGCGTCGGACCTCTTCAACGCGGCATTAACCTCGCTTTATACACAGTGCAGGCTTCCATCCTCTAGAAGACGGCGACTGCGACCATCCTTCCAACCTGCTCTTTGAACCCGAGTGGTACGGTGTCTGTTCATCTTGAGCTCGGCTTGACGTTGGCACTGCACTGGAGCGATCCCGTCTTCGCCTCGGTGTGTGCGAAGATCTCTTTTTGGGGCGGAGCTAGTCCCATGGAATGTGAGATACAGATTGCAAAATGATTGGAGGCGAAGAACTGAACAAACAAACGGCCCTTGTCGACCTGTTTGCATGCTTGACGGATGGCATGATGCCCCAATGTGACATGTTCCGTGAACCCACTGCAGCCACCTTTGCTGGATCTCATGTCTCTCGTGCGTTGATGAAGTCCGGCCACTTGGAGCTTGACTAAGCCGCGAGATGCTCTCGAAGCAGTAGAGGAGTACCATAGGTCTCATCTGCAAGCGGTCTGCTGTATGTTGACACTGCAACGGACTTTATTCTGTGCATGGTCTCCGTTCCGAGTGCTGTTCTTTCGAAGCCTTCCAGGCTACGACTCGTTTTCTTGTTGCTTTAGCAGCAATGACTATTCCGCGTCCCGTCCTCGCATTTAGATCGAGTTAATGTGAGGTGTTCTTTACAGCTCTACTCCTGATATCAATGTGCAGAACTAGCAGTACGTTCTTGAAGTAAGATAGAGCCTCTTGACATGCGTGCTCAGTTGGCGGTGATCAGGGGTAGACGGACGCGACTGCCGAAGTCAGGCCGACGGACTACTTCCGTCAGTCTCAACTTCACGAGCAACTTCAAGCTTGTCCCACTCCAAGTCGCCGTCGTCCGTATACCAACACGTCTCCTCGCGGTGTCTCTCCCAGCTCCTCGACTTGCGCACGCACAGTCAATCAGTGAGTACTGCGCTTTCATACTTCATCATGTCATGCAGCTTACCAGTAACAGATTGTCTTTCAACCAGCTCGATCTCCTTCCAGCACGATTTTCGAACAGCAACACAAGTCTCGCGACCATAAGCAGACTGGCAGTAATGGCGACCAAGTCGGCGAAGAAGGGGAAGTCAACAACGAAGGAGAAAAAAACGCCAACGCGCCGATCCCCAAGCATCCAAAAGAAGGTCGAATCAGGTGCGGTGATTCTCTACAAACCCATCGTCGCCAAACCAGATCCTCATCTTGGTCCAACCTGCGGTCACCGCTGCCGCAACAAGCAGACCTGTCAGCACAGGTGCTGCAATCCTTCAATCCACATTGCCGACTCGGACAAGTGCGCACCCATCTTCTCCGGAGATCTACTCGTCCACCTGACCAATCTTCTGCCGATCAAAGAGCTCTTCAAACTGCGCCTCGTCAGCAAGACCTTGAAGAATACCATCGAGTCGTCTCTGAGTTATAGACAAGCTGCGTTCCTGGACGCAGAGCCACAGGTCGATCCGAACTTCCGCCCCTCGATCAAAGAAGCGTTGCTCAGACCCCGAACTCATTATGCACGAACCGACCAGGAACGCCTTAGGTCAGAGCTTGGACACTTTACCTACATTGATGCGCCCGTACGTCGAGTCCGGATCAACTCTCTTCTCTTCTCAATCATTCCCGCCATGTATATGGGCAATTACGGCGGGCATTCAGGCGAGCCTAAGCGGTACACGATCGAAGGATACTCTCTCTTCAGGTTCCCTAAACTCAATTTCGACCACACTTCGCCGCGACTCAACATCAACTCCTCTTGCATGGACATGTTCCTCACTCAACCGCCCTTGAGAGACATCCTAGTCGCCGCCCCTCAGTACTCCCTCTGGAACCGGGAGAAGAATGCAGATGGGGAGCTCGTTCCAGCACGCTTCGGAAGAACACTGCTGTCCACCGATGACGTGGGCCTTCGATTTCGCGATCTGTATCAGCACCTGACCGCCCCCGAGACAGTTCAAGGCTACGAGAAGCTGAAGCGGCCAAGCAGTTTTCCGTTCATTGCGATTCCGAAATGCGATGCTCTCAACGAGCACGGCGAGCGCGTTCTCGGGCCTCACTATCATTGAGGTGCGGGCGAAGACCCAACCCACGGACGGCACACGAAGAGCAAGGCTATGGAACCGCCAGTCTGATCGCCAAGAGATCCCGTCATCCCTTCACGGCTACCCTGCCGTCATGATTGATATTCGGTTCCTACCCCCGCTCTGAGTTGTGGGAGCTGAACGAAGAATTTTGTTTCGCATGGCTCGTTTTTGCATGTTTGGAAAGAGTTTCGGAGTCGTTGCTTGGTTTGGCATTCGAGGATCTTACACAGGCTACTTCCGGTGCCTCATACATCACGCCACTTTTGCTTTGAGCTTGGGAAAGAAAAAAGCAGGGCACCATAATGCTTTCAATACGGAGCTATTCTGTTGTCAAGGACTGTGCGCTTTGTTTTACTGTTGTTTGGCATGTGGCGAGGATGGAGTTGTCTATACTGTTACCCTCTAATGAAGCACGAAGCGAGCTACACTTGAAATCGTCATCTTCATTGCCTCGCCGTGCAGACACGAGCCGATCAAGATTCCTAGCCGCCGTCTTGTGTCTCGACTCTTAGCCATATATCATCGAGTCAACTGCCGGGCGACAGTATAGCTCCGCTTCTAACGGCATCTAATGCGTTCCAAGGCAATCTTGCTTATCTGGAAGACCGCAAGACACCCACCGCCGTGGAAAGCTTGCACCCGAGGTCTTGATGAGTTCTCAGGATTCTTTGGACCATTCTGGAACATAAAATGTGTTACTTTGAGATACGGTAGCCGGTATCCCGGTGTTATGCCGAACCTCTTTCTCAGGATGAGACTCTTGAACTCTATAGACCTGTTTAGCTTCATCACCGGGCAATCTTCATCGATTTCCACAATCGCTCAGGTTTCCAGCCTATCCCACAGCATGCAGTGCGCCGGCATGTGACTCCACCTCCGTCTTGAAACTGCCGACTCACAATACTCAGACTTCATATCTCGTAGTCAAAGACCGCCACGAGGTCACATCGAGACCATGCGCAAACCAGCAGGTGTACGAGCGAAGCGCGATCAAGGCGAAATCTCATCAAACGCCAGAGTCATCAACAAGCCCGAGCCTCATCTTGGCCCGTCCTGCCGTCACCGCTGTAAAGACAAGGCAAACTGCCGACATGACTGTTGCCAGGCCTCCTTTCGTCTGGCTGACTTTGCCGGATGCGAGGACTTCATCAACTCCGCTGATCTGATTGTCCACTTCCTCGACCTGATTACTACGCAAGACTTGTTCAAGATGTGTCGGGTGAGCAAGAACTTCCAGAACACTACCCAATTCGAGCCGTCGAAAGAGCACAACTTCAGGGCATCCATCAAGAGCGCGCTCCTGCGTCTCAAGACTGCCGGCGCTGTCGGAGAAACGGAGGCGATCGTGCACAACATGACCAAGGCATACTTCACCATGGAGAGACGACTATGCTCTCGAGCGGCCTTAATTCCCAACAGGAACACTGCTTCGTCACGAAGCATGCATGCCGGTCCATAATGCTCGCGACTCACAATACGCCAGGCATGGCTCCACGGCGCAACTCTGCTTCTGCATTTGATGAAGAAAACCCCGAGATGGAGGAGCTCCTCTTTCCGGCTACCTTGGCTTTACCTTCTCCTTTGGATCCCGGGACCTTCTTACACACCGACCCTTCCCCGAAATTATGCTTTATCAGGCTTGATCAGGCTCCGCTTGGCAGCATCTGTTATCTTTTGCAGGGAATCTTTACGCCCCGCGCTTCGTTGGCCTTGTATTGGTTCAGGCATGTCTGATCCGCTCTCTGTTGTAATGGCTTTGGCAGAACGATATCATGGCTGGAATTTACGAAAAGTTGGAGCTCTGTTTTGAGATCGGCGGGCTGCTGTAACCGCTTGAAAAGTAGCAGTCTGATCGAAATGTTTCCGTACCACTTCTTCATTTGTTCTGTATTATGTTCCAGAACCCCTGTAGGTTCGTGTCCATTGTCCTGCGGCACGTTCCCTATCGTGCCCTCGACTGCCCTTTGTTCCCAGCGACTGAAAATTTCGCCGTCTCCGGTAGGCCTAAGCGTTGATCGATGCAAGATTGTGTTCAATGTTGCTATGCACGACCTCTGAGAGTCCCGTAGCAGAGTGTACCCCTGAAGGCGAGATGGGCAGAGAAAGCACTTGAGATAGCATTCACGACAACGAGATACTAATGCCCGCGTGTGCGATGCTGCCAACGATGCTGCTCGATTCTCTTCAATGCTACCCAAGCTTCCGACGAAGAGGGGATTTATTGCTTTGCTTCCCTCGCTTTTCGTATGCCCTCAGTCTGCGCAAGTCTGTTGACATGTAGTTGATCCCGTGGGCCGCTGCCAAGCCACGCTGCTCCCGCGCAGACTTCACGACCAACTTCTTTCCTGCACTTGTTCCTCCATCTTGCACGCAGGAACCACCAAGACTCCTGTGTCCATTGACTGTCAACCAAACTCACAAGATCGATTCTTTTCGCGCGTGTAAGTCTACGTCTTCTCTTTCTCGATGGTTACTGACGATCTCCAGAACACTGCAGGCTGCCCAGTCCACGTCCGCAAAGATGGGCGAAGTTGCCCGCAGTAAGAAGCGCAGTAGCGGGAGCGCAACGTATTCAGCTACGGCAGGAGTCAGCAAGTTCAGAGCCCGCAGTGGGAGCACACAGCGGTTGAGGAGTTTGGCCGAGAAGAGCAAACTCGACATTGCCCAGCCAAACAAGAAAGGCGCAAACGAGGCGGATGTCGGGGGACTTGGTGCGGTTGTGGAAGTCGGCGCAGAGGACACCGCAGAAGACAGCAACACGGCCGCCGTCCCATCCGATGCGTCTTACCGCCACAAATGTATTGACACATCAGCTTGCAAGTACGCATCCTACCCACACTCCCCGGCGCGATTTGGTCCTTGCGTGAGCCCAGAAATTGGAACGCCGACTTCATTAGGTGCGCAGAAGCCTTCACCAAGCTACGATACTTCCTGCTCCCACAAGTGCGCCGACAAATCCACCTGCAAGCATCGTTGCTGCCAAATCACCTTGCGCCTCGCCGATCACCCAGGATGCGACGAGTTCGCAGCCTCAGACGACATGATCGCTTTGCTGGCCGAATTCTTGCCGATCGAGGACTTGTTGCATCGTGTTCGCCACGTTAACCATATGTTCAAGGCCACGATCGAGAGCTCTGAGACTTACCGCAAAGCTGCTTTCCTTCAGGCTGAGACTCCCGACCGCCTGTTCCAAGCGTCCATTAAAGCCGCCATCCAGGCCACGCAAGAGTTCATCACTCCACGTACATGGGTCGATGCACCAGCTCGACGCGTCCGCGTCAATCCCTTTCTGTTGGCGATCTCACCCACCCCGACGCTTGCGGACTCTCTGGATAGCGACTGGTACAGCCACTATCCCCGCGACTACACGGAGGAAGGTCACTCACTCCACGCCACGATCGCTTTCGAGTTCAACAAGAATACCGCTAAGTTGCTGGACGAGAAAGCCTCATGCATGGAAATGTTCCTCACCCAGCCTCCGGTCAAAGAGGTCCTGGTGCACTACTACGAGTCAAAGCGCACGCGCTACCAGGCTCCTCTGTACGGTAGAGCGGACACTTCGCACCGTGGGCAAATCGTCCTAGCCACGGACAGCCAGGGACTGCGGTATCGCGATCTGCACGAAGAATTGACAGACCCGAGAAACGATTTCAACCCACTCCGGACATCTTTCGGCACGGGACATTTCATCATCCCCAGGTGCGAGGCTCTCGATGTCAACGGACAGCGTGTACCGCACGAGTTCGAACTTGAAGAGTTTGAAGATTGACGCCACCTGGCGTAACACAGCACGCTTCACCACTCATCAAGCAACGACTGCCGGACTAGAGGAGAGACGCGACTTTACAATACGGCTGCCAACAGGCGTAGCCTCTCGCGTTCATCTACCCTAATTTCATCACAATATTCTACAAGCGCACGACTTGGGCGTCAAAGCGCATTGCGAAGGACACACGACGATTTTACTTTACTGCTTTCTTCGAATGAGAAAATGCGACAGCTCCGCGCTGTCAGATTGGTTTTGGACTCGTGCGGACTACGGAACTTAATATGGATCAATCGTTCCACCCGCCTATTTGAATCTTTCTGCATGGGAGGCAGGCAGAGTCGGCGTACTTCGGAGTTTTGGATTTCAGACAGAGGATTCGGTGGGGCAATTGGGATGTGTAAGCCAATGCCTCATGGGAGCACTGTTTTCATAATCATCGCCAGTACCTCGACATGATACATTTCGACGATCATACCTTCTGTAGCCAATGCCTTAATTACATGCCTTCGACCCACTGCTTCAGATGTAAGTCCAAGACTGGAAGCTTGACCCTCATATGGATATAACAATTCTCTGCGACGTAGAAGGGAGAAAGGCCGGGGATCCAGCAAGACGTTCAGACGAGCAAGACTATTTAGCGGCTCTGTATATCGCCGGTCACCTCGCATCCCATTTATTGGGCGTTGGATCTTAGTTTGCGCCAGTATGCATAGCTGCGGAGATGCTCGCAGCTGAATTGTAGTACAATGCAATTAGTGTCTCGCATTTGCGTAAGGTAGGCTGTTAAGCTAGTTGAAGCAGGACTGTATGTCTTCATCGATAAGGACTCCGACGACTGAGATCGATATGATAAGACGAGGTCATTCCAATCCACAACAAAAGCAGCCACAAGACTGCTTATGCCAGGAGGTTTTAGACCCTTAAGCTCAAGGCTACTGTCGGAACTCAGCACGCTCGTCTGAGCTTGGGTTTTCTCACACGAATTTGAGGCCAACTCTCCGCTCACCGAGTACCTACGATCGAGACGTTCCTCAAGCTATGAACGTGCCATCTGCATCCGAGCTGCGGGCCACTGCCAAGCTCTTCCGAAGTGAAACCTACTCTTGTTCCTGACTTCGCGCGCGACATCTGATTTCGATTCCGCAATTGATCTGGTAGACGCTTTCTTGAAACGCTCATCACCTACGAGACCCACGACACGTTGGAGAACCGCAAGCGCATATTAAAGTCGTAAGTACTACACATCCATGCACGTTCACTGAATACTAATAGACCCCAGTCATCGCAACCCACAGTTTCTACAGCTTCCGCTCGACACAATGCGCCGATCAGAGCGAATTAGAAACCGCGCGGTCTCAGCCTCGAAAGGTGCCATATCAGGTAGCAATGCATCAAAGCCAGAGCCAGAGCTGACCGAAGAGCCGTGCCGTCACCAGTGCCCGGACAGGACCAAGTGCGAGCATCATTGCTGCAACGTTTCTTTGCGATTGCACACTCTGAGGCAATGCGCCGACTTCATCTAGTGCGGCGACATGGTGGTCCATCTGCTCAATCTCCTACCTATGGAGGACCAATTTCGTCTTCGAAGCGTAAACAAGACTTTCAAGCAGACTATTGAATCCTCAAAAAGCTACCGACAAGCTATATTTCTCGATGCAAAGCCGTCGCAGCCAGGCTTTGCCGCCTCGATCAAAGAGCCGCTTCTAGGGCCAAAGACCAACTCTGCGCACAGCGACCAAGAACGGCTAATCAAAACCATAGACGGATGCACCATAATAAAGCACCGAGTCGTCGCGTGCGTATTAATTCATTCATCTCTAACATAAAACCTACCTATCGAAGAGTCGGCGTAGGTAACGATCTCAGCTATCCGTGGACGACAGAAGGCTTCTACCTCTATGCCTCCCTCGATCTCAAATTCAGCTCTACGACGAACGGGCGATTGAGCGAAGACTCGTCCTGCATGGGAATTTTTCTTACCCAGCCTCCAGTTAAAGAAGTCCCCCTCTTCCTCCCCCAATATAGGGTCTAGTAAACAGCTCCGTCCGGACGACTTCGACTATAGGCAGTGGAAAAGCAGCTTCTGGCGACAAAGGGAGAAGGACTGCGCTACCGGGATGTCTGCGACTATATTAACGTCTTGGAGACACGCCAGGGTATCGAGCACGAGGAGTCCGAACTGAGCACGAGGACCATTATCAATTCCAGATGTGAGGCCCTAAACGTACATGGAGATCATGTCGTGACCGCTGGTGGATGAAACTCAGCTTCATCCATGGACGATATGCGGCAGTCAGTGCGATGCTCATTGATCCCGGCCTGCGAGCGTGTGATATTCCAACAGCGAGAAAGATGATTGCCGCGCCGATGAGGAACGTGAGGATCATTGGAATCCTTCCGACATCGTCATATCCTCACTGGCAGCACCCCGTTTCCTGCTCAGGGTATCTAGTCGTCTTTGTGCCGGAGACTTGCGTCACTTTTTGCTGACTTGTCTTCATGAGGGCCGGGCGACGGCATTGCGATACGGCGGGCGAATTTTCGATATCTTCTTTCTGGTTTCTCTTAATGACCGGGTCGGCAGCACGATTGGCGTTAGGCGACTTCGAAATGGAGCTCGTGGCGGATCATGATCATGATGGAAGATAGTGCTGAATAAAAGCAGATACCCGCTCACCACCTTTCCTTACTGTAAGCTAGATGGATGTTTTATGGCCTCATCCTTTCCAAAGCACATCTCCTTTGTTCCGGCGTTCTTTGACCTCTTCCGGCGTCCTGATTACAAACGTCTAGCTCTCGATGTGTTCTCTTTTCTGCCGGATTGAGTTAGATTGGATATGCCGTCGGACTCAATGCCTTTTCTGACTTATGTACGTCAGCGTACATACGCGAGTGGGCTTTGCTTCAACCCCTGACTTCGAAGACTTGCTGAACGTGTCAGCTCCACGAATAGTAATGCAGGATCTAGTACAAGCCTCTCCTGGGATGAAATACAAGAACCGACGTGCTTCGAAAGACGGACGCAACCGGGCGTGCCCCTGAATCCGCAGAAAAGACGCTACGCTAAGTATATCGAGGCGTCATAGTTGACACCGGAGGGCTGCCGTCGAATGAGATCGATTAAAGACCTTGTAGGCCGACTTATCTCGAGTTAACAGTTCTGTAGCCAAGGTATCGTCGTCAGGCTATGTGCTTGCCTTCCTACCAGATCTCGCTTCGAGAGACCGTGGTCAGAATGGTTCAGTTATCAGTGTGAGCCTCGAAGCTAGCGCGTCTAACCAGCTCGGTCCATCTTCAACGCATTACTAAAGAAGTCCTCCGCTAAGGATAGCTTGGGCCGTTAACTCTGGTATCACGGCGTCAAGGCGGGTGCCTAGACAGCGTGAAAACATGGCTTCATTCTCGGTAAGATCGCTGTATGCCCTGATACCATATAGCCTCACAAAGCGTCAGCTCGTGCTTTTGTATGGTTTTTACTGCGGTCGGCCTTTAAAGCGACGCCCGAAGTCTTGAGGATCTGCCAAGCTATGTGGAACGACCCGCCGCGTCGCTCCCCTCCTCCCCCTGGCCTGGCCGCGCAGCCTTGATTGCTCGTAGCCTCACGTTCTCCTGCATCGTCGGCATCGTGTGTCAAGGACGTGGGTGTTGCGCTTCTCGCCTCATTAACCAACCGCTGATGACCTTCAGATCAACGAACGAATCGTGTTTGCGCACAACGATGCGCTGCGCACCGGAGATGTCCGAGTCCAAGCGCGTGAGCGCACCACGCACTGCAAAGGCATGCATCAGCAAAAGAAGCAACCAGGACACGGCACCGAAGCCGTCCAAGAAAGTGTCACAGCGGCCGAAGAAAAGTACCTTCAAGTTCAAGATCAAGATCTGGCGGACGACCACGAACGGCGTCACCGTATTTGAAGCCAAAGCTTTCCGCAAAGCTACAAAAGCAGTCGCTGTGTCCAATCCTCAGACCGCCAACGCAGCCTGCCGCCACCGTTGTCTCGACAAGACGAAATGTAAACATGACTGCTGCAAGCGCCAGGCCGGACGCTTCGAACATTGCGCCAAGTTCATGAACTGCGGCGACACGATCGTCCATCTCCTCGATTTCCTGCCGGTGGAGGATCTCTTCAGGCTCCGCCAGGTTAACAGAGCGCTGTACGACACAATCGAAACCACGCCCGCCTATCTCAAAGCTGCTTTTCTCGAAGCAGAGCAGCCAGATTCAAGCTTCAGCGCGTCCATCAAGGAGGCGTTACTGCGCCCGAAGACGGACGATGAACAGGTTGACCAGCAGCGTCTACGTCATATCACGGCGAACACAGTCATCGATGCACCGATACGTCGCGTCCGCGTCAATCCTTTCCTCTTCACTGTCGCAACCCAGCAGCAGCTCAAAGACTATGACTTCATCTCTCACTGGGCTAGACACAACAACTTCACCGCAGCTGGAAAGCCTCTCTGGGTAGACCTTGAACTGAAGCTGGACGCCATGTCGGACGAGTCTATCAACGAGGCAACCACGTGCATGGACATGTACCTTACTCAGCCGCCGGTCAAAGAGGTCTTGTTGCGTATCTCACTGACGGAGGGCTGCCGCGTCGGCTACAAAGACAACAGGCGTTCTTCCACCGGAAACGCGCTTCTTTCGACGTCCAGCGACGGACTGAAGTATCGCGACCTCTGGCAGTATCTTGATTGGTTAAAGAGGGGGAACAGCGTGGATCGCATGAACACGATTCTTGGCACAGGATTTGTACAGATTCCCAGGTGTGAAGTGATGGACACATGATCTGCGGAGGCGTGCCGGACAGACCCTTGCACTATGACTCCGGTCATGAGGATCAAAGTGCTTTGGCTTGCAGAACAGCTTTGAATGGAGGAATCGAAGCTACTACAACGGCAAGCTCCTCCCGAGAGGCTTCTGCGGTGACCTCAAGTGCGAACAGGACGGCATGTTCGCAAGAAAGACTACAGCGGCGGTCATTTTCATGTGTTTGGCGTCAGATGACACAGCTGCTTTGTTCATTCTGGTTCAGCTCTCCTTTGCGTTGTTGAACATCCTTTAGCAAGTGCTCTTTACTTCCTTAAATCTGCCGTCAAGCGAGAGCCGGCAAGTAACAACTAGTTAAGCGTTCTTGAAAATCTCGTTGTAGACGTTCTTCCCCGAGCAACAGTTCAGGTGCTTGAAGTAATGTCCCTTGGTGACAATTTCTCGTGGCGGATCGAAGGTGTGCGTTGACTCTGTTGTTGTAATCACGACTGATGCAGCAATCCCTTCGCACTGCATCGGCAGATCAATCGGATCTCATTCCCGGCGCGTCGGAAGGACAATAACGCGGCCGTGAGCGGGACAAAACAAGAGCCATACGATCTGACCAACGACAAGAAGCATTTCATCGCGAGCCCCTTCCAGCCGCTCGCTCTGAATACACGGATATTACACCGGCGAGCTCCAATGATGTGCAACTAGTAAGGAGGCAGCTGAGACGACAACCTGCCCTTCCAAATTTCGCCCGTCTCCAAGCCGCTGCTGCACATTTCCCGTCGTTCCTTCGATAACTTTATTTAGCCTATGATCTTCGCGTTTAATAACTAACCAGACCAGTCAGCAGGGTATTGTGCTTCAACATGTCAACGAGGATTTGCGGGGGAAGGACGACGGCAAGGCCACGCCAGCTACACCGTGCTTTGCCTTGTCGCGCTCGAACCGTCACCTTTGAGAAACCCGACGCTATGCATTACGCCGATCGTTCCAAGAATTCGGCTGATCTCTGCAGCAATCCGTGCCTCGCCAGCCTGGCTGCCACACGTACGTTGGGCTGGATATTTGTGCTAGAGGCAAAAAGACACTGCAGAGGTGAGAACACTGGGGCCTTGGCGTGTAGGGCGCTGGGGCCTCATGTGCCGTGCTCAAACTCCCCTGTTCGACCTGTGACAAATCCCCTGAGGCCAAACATATCGACCACGCGTCCAAATCGCATTATATCTTGTTCTCGCATAGCTGCATCAAACACCGTGTTGCCGCTGACCACCACCACCACTCCCAGCAAAAGTTGAAAAACCTCACTCCCAGAAAATTCAACGCCGGAACAAAACAATTACCCCCGGACGGTACTTGAACCCCCCCACCGGTTGGTGAGGGGATTTTTGTCGCTTCCCTGGAGGTTGCCAACCCTCCCCTAGTGTATCACGTTAGAACACTTGATACGCACCTGATAAGTGTAGTTGTAGGATGACAATCGCTACCATTGCGCCATTTGGATGTTTTTGGGGGAACTATCCGGCATGACTTAGTGAAATTTGAAGTGAATATAGCTGTTGTCGAGGGCGGGAGGGGCCGGCGGGAAGGACTTTGCGGGGGAAGTAGGAGCAACCTTGGAAGCAGCGACGGTGTTGAGACAGTGGCATTGAGGCCGAGCTCCTGCTGATGTATTCCTCTCTATCGATAGAAGCAGGGGGAAGTCTCGGTCTACCGATGTATGCAATTATGAAGGCAATCTGAGAGACAACTATAGCAGATCACGACAGACGAGGGGATTATCAGTTCGACAAGTCGCGTACGCAACAGGGACACATGTAAGGCCCAGCGTGCTCTTCGTGTAGCCGACGAGGATACCACGTCTCTGCTAGTCGAACATCCTCAAGACGACAGGCTCATTTCATCGAAGCAGCAGGTTCTTATTCTTACTCAGAACGAGCAAGCCTTCGCCGAGGCTGCCCAACAAGCATCGCAACTATTCCAGGCGATTAAAAGCGACCAAACGCAGTTCGAATCGATCTGGCGGAGCAGTGCCAAAGCAATGCCACTGCCCTTGGGGTGGGAAGAGAGCCGTGCAGTGCGAAGAGGGCTTGGCCATGCCATGTGTCCGTCTGTAGCAGGGGTACTTATCTTCGAGCACTGAGTACTTTGACAGGCACAAGAATCCGACGTGGTGATGGGGCGACGCCGGCCTCAAAGACACCCCGATCTGGGAGAAGGTCCCGGGCAAGAATCAGTAACAGTGCAAGAGCCCGAGCCTCGAAAAGTCGATCCTAGCGATATCCAAGAACCTGGCGCTTGTAGACGCGCCGTCGTGGCGGAATCAGCACGCTATGGCAAACGCAAGCCCGATGCTCGCAGGCCTGACACTCAGGGAGACGAGCACGCTCGCAAAACCACACCCGGCGTCAACAGAGAAGCCGGGGCGGATCTTGAAACAATGCATCATCATGACCCTGTAGGATGCAATTGTGAATGCAGAGACGCTATTAAGGACGTTTCGCGTGCACTGGGAACGAGCTTCGAGTAGGAGCAGCAGTCGTGCTGCAAAGCTGCACCTCGGGTGTTCAAGCAGATATCAGTGATTACGCGAAACAGGTTTCAATCCTGTTATAATGTTCACTACTTATTACAAAACGCCAATTTTTTCGCGATGCCTCAATGCCAGTGATACTGTCAGAAGACATGCTCTTGGTTTGCAAGCAGCCTCAATCCCAGTCCATGTAAAGTTACCCTGGTCAACACACTCCCCAAGCTCCTTTTGCTGATGCTCCCATGAACTCTTATTCCTTCCTACCCGAGCCTACCGCGCGGCTGGTGCTGAAACTCGGGCTCTTCTCCGTCAGGAATGCGAATGCGAGTCAACTCCGTCGCGATCATCAACGCGCGACACATGGGGCACTTCTCACCACGCTCGATCGCCGCCTTGATCGCACATTTCGTGCAAAAGAGATGTCCACATGGCGCCTCGGCCGCCTCCTTGATATCCTCGTAGCAGATGCAACATGGCTCTCCAAGGAGCTCCTGACGCCTATCAAGAGCTTGCTGAGCAGCGGCTTGGTTGACGGGAGGATTCAGGAGTGTTTCGGCTGGAGTGGGCACGAGAGAGTTGAAGACTTGTCGCTCGACGTGGGGTTGGGGGAGTGGGTACCAGGAGTTGGCCATGATCCATCCGTGCCACTCGCGAACTCCACGTGCGCGCTCGACGGCGAGCTCAGGAGGGTCGAGGTCGCGTGGAGCCTGAGAGTGGCCAGTGTAGCGGTTGGGACGGCCACAGGCAGACTTCCAGATCTCTGTAGATGAAGACGAGCGGACATCTGCAGCATCCTGAACGTTTTCGTGCGCTGCTGGATCAGACTGTTCGGGTGGCGCCTCGCCCAAAGCCTGCAGGCCTTGCTGAAATTGGCTCGCTGACGTAGCTCGAACTCGGTGTTGGTCTGACGCAGCGTCGTTCTCGCTCGCGTGGAGGCGCAAAGGAAGAGGATTCTTCACCGTGGGTTGCACGAGGTTGTCTTTCTTCGTGCGATCTTTCCATCCCTCGTGACGAGAGCGAGCACCGTTATCCTGCTGCTCATAGTTCACCGCGCCCCGAGTTCTACCGTCGTGGCGATCGTATGTGTTGATGTGGTTGCCACCAATGCTGTTGTGTGCCGTGCCAAGGTAGAGAGGCACTCCTTGACCGGGAGTGTGCTGCCACGCTTCGCGTTGCGTGGGAGTTGTGACTTGCATTTCAGGCAGTGGCTGCTGAAGGACCTCGTTCGTAGTGACGACTGCTTGCTGCTCTCTGGGAGGGGCATCGGCCCACATTGATTGATAGAGGGCAGCATGCTGGACGACTGGAGGGTCAATAGTTGATGAAGGAGGGAAAAGTGAGGATGGGGTGGGCGGAAGTGCGGAGTTGTGAGGATAAACGCCACTCGGCACTCCTTCCAGCCAAGTCAAGACATTGTTGCTAGGCTCTTGGGTTGACTCTTTCGCCGCCTCCATTTGTCCCGGTTGAATCGCGCCTGCCGTCGCGTCCTCCTGATTCTCCAATTGCGTGACGAAGTTTTTGCGTTTCTCCGGGTCGTCGAGCGCGTACGGCCGATGTTTTTGATTTTGACGCTGAGACGCGTTGTGCGCATTATCTGGAGCGGTTCGATCGTGCGGAGAGTTGTGACCGTTCGGGGAGCATCGACCGTTCGGAGAGTTGGGATTGTTTGGCTCGTCTGGAGAGCTCGCTGGCTCGGCAGTCGGCGCAATGAAGGAAGTCGTACGGTTTGGCCTATTGGCGCGCCTGTTGGCGGGTGAGGCGGAGATGGCATGTATGCTTTGGTGCAGATCGTCGAATGTCGGTTGAGGCTTACGGCCGTCGCCGTTCGGACGCTTCTTTGGTGGCGGAGCCATTCTGCGATTACTTAGTAATGTACAAGATGCGGATTCGGATTGCGCATACTTCAGCGAGGAACTTTGGGTGTCAGGACGTGCGCGCCGGGATGGTGATGTTGTGAGAGTTGAAGTTCAAAAGTTGAGGTCCATGTTGGGAAGCGCGCAACTTTTGGCGTCGTGGATGGCTTTGTCATCAAGGAAAAGGGGGCTGGTTCTGGGCCAACTTTGAGAAAGCAGAATTGAAGTGAATTGGTATAGCTCTCAGTAACTAAAGACAGGATAAGGGGTACGATGAATCGCAGCGCAGCAACTCCTTTCTGGCCCATCTCTTCTTCGTCCAGTCGAAGATAAGACTTATAAGGGGAGCATATATAGTTGACAATACTCGGAAGATCTTCCGTAAGTTGCTGACTTCAATTCGATGGGATATAAACTTGAGAGGTATGGCAAAACTCTCATTTCGACTTAAACAACAGCTTGAATACAGTAGCAGGTCATGTGCTTGCTATTACACCTCGCATGCCTTTGTCCGCATCTTTGCTCCTTCTCAACAAACAGAGATGTTTCTATACCGGAAGGTTCTTACGCTATTAGCAGGTGCTCACCCATGCTTTAATCAACGTCCGGATTCACTGCTGCCTACATGCAGTCGTCACGCTGGACGTCAATACCATTCTTTGAAGTCCTATCTACAAGTCGTTCTAGCAATTTCCAAAATTATGGTCCACCTCGGATATGCAGGCAGCGCCTCCCGTCTCTTCATTCTTGCTGTTACCTGTCTCGATGATATTGTCTTTGTTGCCTTGACGCGCTGAGCGAGCGATGGAGTGTTCTTCGTGGCTTAATGTTTCGCTCAAATCTCATTGCTGACAGCCGACTGTGGTTGCGATGGTGGGATTAACTCCTGCTCTGACCCCGCCAACGCAAGAACTGCGGGTCGCTGGACCGGTATGTCATCGGCCCATATTGACTGGAACATACCAGCCTGTTGCACATCTCGTGTATCCTCTGGAGCTGAAGGAAGATCGGATAGGGACGGCTGTGTTTGAGGGACGAAGTTGTAGTTGTGGACGTCGTCCGGGACTGCGGCGAGCCAAGCCAGGACGGTACTGCCATCAAAATTCGTGTCTTAGTCCTGCTCTTCCTCGTGTTCGTGTTGAGAACTCGACTCCTGCTATGCATCTGCACCTGAATCTTGGAGTTCCACCGCAACTGGTGTCTGCTCGCCTTTTTCCACGGGTCACGGGGAGAACACTGCGCCGATTCTCCGCCGCCCAGGCTTGCCATCTAATCCTACCATTGGCAATGAACTCTGCGCGTCGATTCTGATCGTCCAGCGCGTATGGCTGGTACTGGAGTTCTTCGCGGGACGGTGCATCGTTCTGCAGGCGAGATGGAAGATGCGCTGGGTTGTTGATCGTTGTCGGGGGCGTATTATTGACGACGGGCGCACTGGCGGGGATGTCGTTCATGGCCGGTGGAGCGGCTTCCATGCTTCGATACATTTCGCTGGAGGCCGGCAGCAAGGCCGGCGCATCGTGCTCCCGGCGACTTGAACGATGCGCCGATTCGAAGGCCATTGCGAAAGTTGTAGTGCTAGCGAAGGGCGCAATGGCAGCGCCGTCGTTGGCAGTCGGCGAGGTTGCGTACATGCTTCGATACATGTCGCTGAAGCGGACGGCAGGCTTTGGACCTTTGCTGGGTCTTTCGTGAGATGGACTCATTCTATGATGGGTTAGTTCGAAGGCGCACGTAGAGAACAATCGCGGCGTATACCTCGCGAAACGATAAGCCGGGTTTGAGTTTGCCTTGGGGGTTTGAAATGATGTGAAGTGGAGAGGCCAAAATCGAACTGCAGTGGAGGATTTGTTGGTGAAAGTTGAAGCCAGCTTTGTCATCCTGGAAAAGGGGCTGCAACCATTCCTTGACCATCGCGAGGCTGGAGAGAGCTACTACATATCAAAGGTCAAAGCTTTGTTGCGAAGAAGATTCAAGCGTGATACATCCACCCAGGTTCAGCGCATACAGGTCTCATTAAGTTAAAAATCATCGCTGCCAAGCGAGGTGTATACGCTGTGGTGATTGGTGATTGGTGATATCTCCCTAGAGTCACGGTCTGCCATTGGAATGGATATAGACATGATAATATGTTACAGATGCTCCGTAGGGTCGAACGACAGAGGGATTATGAACTCCTCCTACCTGCTTGCTATCAAACTCTAATTTTCCTATGTCCGCTTGCTCGTGCTTTGTACGAGAAAGCAGGCAGAAGTCGCTATCGAGGCATGTTCCCTCGTTGTCAACCAGTGGACGGCCCATCTTTCGCTCGTTGCTTTGTGATCCATCTCTAACACGCAGCCTCCTCGCTCACCGCATCTCCACTCTGCTCAAGATCCCTGCGATAGCTTTGGAGGAGCATGTCCAGTCCTGCTCGATCGTGTTACAAGATTCCGCCTGGGAGCGTTTCATGTATCGGCGGTGTCATTCTACCCTGACTGACTGTGTTCAAGCCTTGTGGCTCTCATCCATGCTGCAGGCATATTTCGAGCTTACATGAGCCGGCACTAGTAGCTGGAAGGCAAAGCAGGGAGGAGTGGCAAAGGTTCTTTGAAGGTATTATAGAAGCTCGTCAGCAGCCGTAAAGCTCGGAGCTCGACCTAGCTGACCCATAGATGCAGTCATACGGTCCGCTTTCATCACTGATACGCGGCCCGGTTGCGCTTTGGCGATGGCCATATCATTGCTGTGGAAGCACTGACCGACAACTGCCGCGAGACGTGATCAATCGGACCCGTTGGAGCGAGAGGGTCTGGCCAGCGCAGGCCCTAGGTCCTTCTGTTGTCTCAACCTTGCTCGGTTCGTAACTGCTAAAAGTTCCTCGTGATACATTAGCAAGTCGGCGTGGCCAAGCGTTGACACCGTAACTGCCTCGACCGTGTTAAGGAAGATCTCCTGCTACTGTCAAAGATGAGCAATACGATCCTGGCCAGAGAATGGTTGAAGAAGGACTACTTACATTTATTTTGGTGTGCTAGCTCAAACAAGGCCTCGCTTCTTGCGAACTCTACCGGTCCTAATGCGCAACTAACCAGTCGCAGTCGGTTCTTTGATGTTCTCCTCGTAAAATTGATCCCTTCACAGGAGCTGCACGCACATTTCCCCAGCCATGAGAACAGTGAGGCCCTCTAGGAAGGCCGTTCTCCGGCGGAGAGGGCAAGTATCGTTATCGTAGACCCAACTGAACATGCATATCCCGCCAGGAATGTGGCCGCATGCTGCGGCGTGTGAATAGCTCATGCATCGCTTGCGCACGCGCTGAAGTCCGTTTGCGAAGTTTCCATTACAACAGCGTGCAGGTCTCTGACGATAGAGCCGAGCTTTCTGCAGTAGTTGCCACTCTGGACCCTCGGGATGCTTCTCTCTAGTATTCCAATCCACATCTCCCGTATCGCCGGGGGCAGCGTGAGCGGCATGTCGGAATCAGCCGCCGTCTGCCCGACACAAGATACTCAATCTCCCACGCCAGAAGCTTGTAGTGGGACTTGTTCGCCTCGGTATTGTCTTCCAAGTTGGCTGAAGGGCTTCTTGGTGGAGGCAAAATGTTGGCCTACTGTGCCGCACCGGGATCGGGCCAGGGGCTTGCGCTTCTTGGTCATGTGGACGATGCAGAGTCGTGGTGGGATGAGTCCTCCGCTGAGGTAAGATCAGGAAGCTGGATTTCCGCTGGTCGCGATGCGGTTGCGCGGTGAGGTTGCGTTGTTGGCTGTAGTTGAAGAAGGAAACTCATTGTCCGACAAGTTGTCTCCTGAGGCGAGATTAGGGAGCTGGATTCTGGCGGCCATGACGGAACTTGGTGGTGATGCCTGAGTGAAAGAAGATGTAAAGGCGAGCTGCGACGGAAGTCGGTAAGTTGAAGGCGGGTTGCGAGCTTTGGCCGAGGTCAGGTTGGGGAGTTGGACCTGGCAAAGCGACGTACACCGGCTAGGCAAGAGGAACGATCCCCTCGGCGAGGCTGCTGACGTCGGTGGGGAGGTGGCGCTATTGGACGGCTTGATCTTTCATGTAGTACCGTGAAGCCGATGTCTGGATGATCTGATGGAGCTTTGCTGGTGCTGTTCAATGTTGAAGTGACCACATCTCAGATGAACTCGACTCTGCGCTGGAATCGTCTCCCGCCGGCGAATGGCAATGATCTACGCGAGCTAAGCAGGTGGACGTCCCAAGACGAGATTTATCTGATGTATCACCGTTGTGAGGGCTGAGATAGAAACGCAGTGGACAAAGAATGAAGTCATGAAAGCGCGTTCCCGTCTACATGAGGATGTTAAATGCCTACGCTCAGCAAGCATTCCGCGAGACCGACGATCTTGATGCTCGACTGATTCTTTTATCCTTCGACAAGCATCACAGATACGCCATATCGTCTGCACTCAGCCCACCAGACCATACGCCTTCGCAATCCCAAACAGCATAAACAGCACCGCGAGCATACTCATCAGTCCGTAGTCCCCAGCCCGAGCCTTCTCCGCCACGCCACGACGTTTCAAAACCACGAGGTCCTCGAACCTGAAGTATTGCTTGCATAGTGGGCACCTCTTGTGCTCCAACACCGTGGTCGCCATGCAAAGAGCATCGGCAACGTGGCCGCAGGGCGCTTCGCAACCAACCACAATCTTCTCGTCGAGGCAAATGAAGCACCTCTCGCCCATGAGTTTGTAGCGAATGCTCTCTTCGTCCTTCTGGATGTCGTCGATCACGATGGTCTTGAGGTATTTGGTGATGTCTTGCAGCTTGTAGGTGTGGTCGTGCCGGGGCGAGGTTTCGGCCTCCACAAAGTCGTGCCAAGTCTGCTGCATAGGCGAACTGACCTTGCAGAAGGTGGCAGGGCTGAACTGTCAGCGTGATGCTTCTGCAACGTTATAGAGACTCAGAGCACTCACAACGGACATAGTGGCGTAGTTTGATGGTCAACGGATGAGGAGGAAGGACCGTCGGGCGTTCGCGCCCTTGTTCGCAGATCGGCCCAGTTGTGCTGTGCGTGTCTTCGAGCTCATCTTCGCGAGTTGAGACGCGTGTCGCCACGCGACGAATGCGCGCGGCCTTCCACTCCAGGGTGGGTTCGTCTTCGTTCTCCTGCAGGAGCTGCTCTCCATTCCAGGTGGGAATGGCGAGAAAGTCGTCGTCCGCCGTAGGGTGGCGGAACTCACGGCGTTGGGGAGCCATGATGAGAGGCTGAATTTGTCGATGTAACTGAGCGGAAGGAGGGGAAGAGCGGACAGAGCTTAGATTTTCCTGCTACGGAAGCAGCCGCGGCCACGTGTGATTGCTCGGCGACTTTTCCCAAACGGGAAGGAGCTGGGAAAGAACGGGGAGTCTCCACCTGCTCGTTGAAAGCATGTATATACAGCTTGCCATGTTTGATACCGATGGCATCGTCGGACCTCCACGGCCTGGAATAAGCTGCAAGCCGTACCTCCGACAGCCATCAGCCCCAGTCCTTCCAGGGGATAGCATGCCTTCTGGCATATTGACCGAAGCTGGTCGGCGAGCTCCTTAGGGCGTTAAACGAGAGAACGACCCACTACGACCAAATAATGTATGGGATGCTGTTGACGGCGACGCAGAAGTCCTGGGCTCGACGATGATGCCACCATGAAGTTTCGACGAAGTCGGCCTGGTTCGAGATCTGAGCTGGCTTGAGCTGGATCATTCGATTTGAGGTTTGAGGGGTCTGGACCTTCGTGTATCTCTAGTCGAGTGGCAATAGATCGGAGGCGGATGACAACGTTCTAGCGTGCTCGTGTGGAAGTTGGCCTGAAGCTGTATCATGAGTATACTGCCGCCTGGAATTGTGTAAAGCTTTCTTGAGAGGAAACATAATTGGAGAGAAGTAGGAAATACAACAGCAAGCAGTTGATTGAATCACTGCTCCTCGCTAGCTAATTGAACAATGCGTGGAATAATTGCTGGCTGGCTATTGAAACAATGCGTGCAACGCACAAGAAAGAGAAGTAAGCTCGACTATCCCAGAAACAGCCAACGACGAACAAAGGGTTCAAAGGTCATCTGCAGCAACCAAGGTGCCTTCCAGAACGACGGCCGCAATTATCGTGGCATACAGTCTTGTCTCTCGCGACCCCTTGAAAGGCCAAAGGTTGGTGGGGACTGCAAAAATGTTGTTCGTAGGATTCCATTCGGCTGCACGAGAGCTCAAGGCAGGTCCCGTTCAGACTTCTGCGAGCAGTCGGTCAAGCCTTAACTGTGGTTCCGATGAGTTCCATTGCTCCTTCCGCACTGCACAGCGTTGTCAAATCGCGAGAGTATTCACTTTGGCCTGCCAGACAGTCCAAAAATGTTTGTGCAATTCTCTTTCATCAAGCAGTGTTGAGATCGGTCCCGGCGAGCGCCGCCGTCCTTCATCACAAGGAGTTTCCCTTCGGCTCTTCAGTTCCCTGCATTTCGCATTCCACTCCGACGGCTGCCGACTCCTCTCCACAGACATGATAAAATAGTATGTCTTCATACTCCATCGAACCGCGGCAATACGGGCAGAGCGTGTCCATCACGGAGTCCAGCAGCTGAGCGACGCAATCACAGCAGAACATGTGTCCACATCGGGGTCCAACCGGCTTCGTATTCGGCTCCAAACATATCCCACATGGTTCTTGTATCCTTTCGAGCCGGGTGGTGTTCTCCTTCTCTGCTTCGACGACTCCCCACTTTGTGTTGAGGCTGCCCGCGGACACTACGACAAGATTCGGCTTCTTTCTCATGGGCTGGGAGAGTTCGAATGTAGGCGGCAGTGAGTCGGCGTTGTAAATGTGGGCTTGCCAGGAGTTTGGGTGGTCGAGATGGGCTTGCGCGAATTTTCGAGGTTCGGACGGAGAGTCTTCTCCGAGCATCTCAATGCGCTTCTCTTCGTTCCAATCTTCGATGAAGGTGCCGATACTATTGCTACTGTGGGCGGCGCTGGTGGTGTTGTCGTAGAATGGCTCTGGCTCCGCTGGCTCGGGGTCATCTGCGGCCTTGTCGAAGAAGAGGAAGTCTTGCTGAATCTCGACTGGATCCATGATGTTGATTGTCAGAGGATATCTTCCGTTGGTGGAGTCAGAGTGTGCGATATGGAAGAGTGGGCGCAGAGAATTATGGTCGAGTGTTTGGGCGAGCAGCGGCGCACTTCACTTCGCGGCGTTCCTTCCTCGCTTCATGCCACGCTATTCGCAGCAAACTTTGAAGGTTCTCCGTATGTTTGAAAAGACATGTCTTCTCAAAACCTCATGGACCATACTGTACCAAGTGGTCCCGATACTGACTTCATCGCATTCCTCGGACGAGTTGGTCGATACCCGAAGCCGACGGGAGGCATTCCAGGCGCCTTGCGATTTCCTGGGCTCCCAAGCTCGATGGCAACGTCTTCGGAGATCGCAGACCGCATGAAAAGCCTCAGGGTCGAAAAAATGATACACTGCCTTACGAGCAGTCACGAGGAAGACAAGGGTGGAGGATCAGCATACCGAAGCTGCCATTCTTAGCAGCCAAGGCGTAATTCGTTCAATCTAGCCACGGCCAGCAGGCCTAGCAGGACCATGGCGCACATCACCGGACTGAAGCCAATCCCTGACCAGTCAACAGACTCGACGAAGAGACGTCAAATTGGACAAGCGAGGGAGGAACGTGGCGGCGTGACAGATTGGACGTAGGCAGCTCTGTCAGGGCTTGCTGCGTCATTCACTCTTGCCTGCCGCAGTCTGACATGGTGGCCGGGACGCACAGCAGTGAATGATGCTGCGGTACGACCACAGCGTGTATTTGAGGAAAGAGGATCCTCCTCGGCATCAACCCACAACCTTCGCATCCAACAGCTGTCTCGCCCTCCACAACACCCAAGCACACCAAACAATCACGCATAAGAGGACATGTCCGGCCTCAACAAGTCAGCAAAGACCATCGAGCTCGAGAAGTTCCTCCGCAAAGGCTCCCTTGAGCCCAAGCCAGACCGCCCACGAGATTCCTGGCTTGCCGAGCAGTCCGGCCTGGCGGCCGACCAGCATCCAGGCCCATGGGGCTTCAACAATGACTTACCGCAAGCTCAGGCCGACATTCAAGAACAGGGTCGGAAGCAAGATGCCGCGTGGCTGAACACGCAAAGCGAGAGGCTTGGAGTTGTGAAGCCGCCGAAGAAGGCGGCGAAGTTCATTGTAGGAGGGATGAATGGGAGCGATAGCGAGGAGGGACTGTGAGAAAGCAGATGTCGAATTCAAGGGAGGACCAGACACCGCGAACTACTCCAGGCGGCTAACGGACATGGCTTTTTTCTGCGGCGATGGGGCTTTTGACAGGATGGTGAATGGAAGTTGTTGCTGTTCAACTGCGTGATGCTCGCAAGCATGACCATATTGGATGTGTATTCGTTGCGATGTGAGCTCCTGGGTCGTGACCAAAGGGTCATGGGGTATTTGCGACAGGTCATCGTGGCAGATGTAAGTACGATTGCTAAGTCCTGTCTCGTGCAGCGAGCTCATTGCCTAGTCCACCCGTGAAATAAGAATACAACAGATCAGCCACTACGGCCTCTCTGCGTTCCACTGAAGAAAGCCAGATGAGCATCGTCTACTAAGGCAGGAAAACAATATCACTGCATTTCCAGCGGCCATCATCGACATGGAAGTCGTGTATGAATTCCACTCACGCCAATTGCCCAAGGTACTTCAGGACGAGCAACTTGACAAGAATTCCGACCAGCACGAGCTTCTCGTCTCTGCTATTTTCTCCATGAGCTTCAATCAACAGGCTATTCACGAATCTTCCGGCACTAGCACACACAGGTCATCACCTAGGACGTTCTCCGATCCCGCCGCGATCGTTTTCCAGCAACCATTACACAGAGACGCGAAACTCGTGGTTGAAGGATTGGATCCCAGCATCTTATGGATCCATTCAACCACCCCGGTTCCCGTGGCAGTAAGATCGTCGCTTCCAATGCCCCTCGTAGTTCAACCGCGCTCAGCGAGCGTTGGCGAGGCCACGTCGTCTTCTAGAACGTCCAACCAGGGCTTCAACAACTCAGAAGATCAGAGATTGCTCGTCGCTGCCGCTGCAACTGATGTCAACGGTGCGGAATCATCGGGGCAACGCCATTGTGCCAGAATCCCCAGTCATCGGCGTCGCAGATCCTTCGACCCCGTGTCGCGGTGCACCCATGATGCGCGCCGTGAACCTGAAGATTCCTGGCAAAGCGAGTACTCCGGCAGCGACAATGGAAGCCCTACTGCCGAGTTGACTTCCCCTTCGACGTCCTCCGTGCAATTATCAGTGCTTCCTGGCTCCTCGATGGGGTCTCAGCCGGCGGTGTTCTCCCAAACCCCTTTCTCATCCTCCAAGAGGTCGGCTCAGGGAAATCGACCGCGGCCTGCAGGACGGGTCCTTCAAGCTCATGCCGCACTCTATCATCTTTATCTCACACACGAGAGGTGGGAGCAGGCTTTCATGCACTGGGAGCGAGGACACGGGGCAGGCGGTCCGCAGGAATGGCATTTTGTACAAAACCACATTGCAGACTGCATCAATCGTCTACTTACCGACAGGCATGTAAGCATTGCTGCTATTGACTCCGCGGTGATTTCAACGCTACGCATCCTAGCGAATCACCCATCTCAGTGGGAGACGCTGGCACGGGCTTTAGAGGTGATCCGAGACGATGCCCTGCCAGAGTGCAGTGACTCCCTACGAGCACGTTCCGATCAAAGAGTGGAGAATCAGGCTTACTTTCAGCAAGCAACGAGCTCCTCCTATGTTGGGGGAGTGGATTGCAGATCCGACAGTAAGCAAGGCCGGAGCACTCTCACTGTCCAGCAAGCCGGAAGCAATCTCAATGCTCAGCAGCCCAGGACCAAGTGTCATGCTCGGCAAGTCGATTGCAGTACGAATACTAACCAGCATGCCTTGGCTCAGCTAGTCTCTATTCCAGCTCGTCAACAGTTAGACCAGCGGGTAGATCGTGGATCACGCTGCAAGTTCAGACATCTCACTGGGAAATACAGGAAGCCGGACGGACCGGATCGATGCGGCAAACGGTATCGCAATCTTGCCGCGAAGCTGTCCGATCATCATGGCTATACTGCGTGCGACTGCAGGTCTTGGTAACCTCTGAAGTTACTATCAAGGAGCCACAGAAGTGGCAAACCGAGATCTGGTCTAAGCGACCGGCTCATGTATGCCGTGGAGGGCACGATAAGCTCGCTGCATCTGACTTCCACGTGTAACAGCGTTCCTGCACGGTAGCCATGGAAGAAAATATGAAAGAAAAGATTCATCTTGCAAAAGAGATTCTGGGCGGGCTCGCGGACTGCTCTAGTACATTTGCTTGATAATGTATGCACATCCTGTGGCTTTGTGTCCTGTCTGCTTGTTTGCATATACTGGACCGATGCGGTCAGCTTGTCACAAACGATCGGGATCTGGATACCGATCCGAAGGCAACAGATCACATCCATCTACTTGGCTATATATCTCCATTGCAGGATGACCGGACGACTCATCCTGTGTGCCATCGCTCTCCGGAGGGTCAAGCAAGTATACATATATTACTCTCCAATCTCACGGACCAGCGCAAGAGATGGGGTTAGAGCCCGCAGCAGTCAACACAGATTACCTATTCACCATCGCAGAGTCGATGCATCAGGCCGGGCTACATCACTTGCTATATGCACAACATCTGTCCCGACTTGATATGAGGCTTGTGCAGCGTTGAATGCAGCAGAATTTATATTCAATGCATCATACCGGGTCATCACTCCTATATAAGTCTTAACAATGACCTTCTTCTCACGATCTCAACATGGTCACTCAGCAACGCCCCAACCAGTTACCAACCACCGCTCAAAGCAACAAAGCCGCTGCCCCTTGACCTTCAAAAAGAACGATCTTTATAACCAGATCGCGTTGCCCACCCGATCATCCAAACCACAGAGATGGATCGCTCCGGTCAGTCAACTTCGACAGGCAACAACGGCAATGCGAGCGGCTCGGGTGGCGCTCGCAACCCAGCAACACCACCGCCGCCCCAAGGCGGTAAGAAGAAAGGCAGCCCGGCATCGGGTGGCACCAATGGCAACACGCCGAACAAAGGTGCAGTGGGCAATGATGGGAAGACAGTGAGCTGGTGGTAGCTAGACCACGTGTGGAGTGGAGGAGTGTAGCAGTCCTAG
The DNA here is from genome assembly GCA_000223825.2 of Zymoseptoria passerinii SP63. NCBI lineage: Eukaryota > Fungi > Ascomycota > Dothideomycetes > Mycosphaerellales > Mycosphaerellaceae > Zymoseptoria > Zymoseptoria passerinii. The sequence continues at coordinate 44,612 of AFIY01000254.1, read as the reverse complement.
CATTCAACATTCCGTATTCTAGCAAATCAAGCGCCCGATTCTGCCTTCTGTAGTCTCTGACCTTGAGTATTGCTCCCATGGTTGAGTACAGTCTGATCGAACAACCGCACCCGTGATCTGTGTACTGCCTCTCCTCATGCTGATCTCTAATCCCAAAGCACCCTTTTTACCTCCCATGCTTTGCCGCAAAACGAATCATAAACTCCTCACGCGCCGACAAAGTTCTAAGCCATTTGCTTCCAGCGCCGTATCCAGTCAACCGTTTCTTCTTCATGAGTGATTCCACTATGACGTATCTCTGCGTACAGATCCGTCAAGAACTGTACCATCGGCAGACACAAGGTGCGCGATCTCGGCAAGATCCCTCTCGAGACGCTCACGCCTCATCTTCGCCTCCATCCTCCACAACTCCCACCTCGATGCCGGCCTACCTTTCGCCCCCGCGGCATCGGCGATCTTCTTCCGTTGAATCTCAAGCAACTTCCATGCGTCCGGTCGGTTATACCCTCTCCGCAATAACACGCCGTCTTCCGGTCTCAGCTCAATCTCCACGTTGCACAATGGGCAGACTGGACGGAGTTGATGACACTTCAACATACACGGCAAACAGGTAATATGCTTGCAGCTAGTCTCCCAGCCGGTCGTGAACTCCTCCCGGCAGATGACGCAGTCGCTGTAGAGGAACTCGATGCGGCGGTTGTACTCTAGCTTCAGGGCGGCGTCCACCTCCGCATTGCCGGTCCAGACTGACCAGGGGATCTTTGGGGCGATTCTGTGTTTCGTGTAGTGGGGTTGAGGGCCCGGAGGTGGTGGTGGGAGAAAAACGGGGCGAGGATAGCCTTGAAGGTTCGGAATGATTGGATCATCTGGGCGGACCGTACCTTCCTCGCCACTTCGACCAAGTCCAACCCGACGGACAATAGCTGGGTTGCCAAGGGCAGGCCGTTGTTCTCCAGGTGGCGCAGCTAATCCGTCATCTTCTGGAATCTGAACGCGGTTCACTGCAGTCTCAGAGCTCGAGATAGACCTTTGAGATATATCTTCAGGACTGGGAGCAGCCTCTCGACGCCAAGGACCTGGAATCTCCTCCGCAGGCGGCGCAACTGCCGGCTGTTGACGGCGCGAAGCGAGTGGTACGAGCGGGTTGAGTAGAGGCAGTTGGTCAAGCGGTAGGCCTGAGCGGCGCGGATCCGGCATCCCAAGGGCAGCCAAGTCTCGCTGCAGAAGCTGATGTGGTGTACGCGGTGGATGAGTCGCTGCGGTGCGTCTGCGAGCAAGAGGCATGATCGGCCGCCCGTGCATGCGCATCTCTTCGTCGGGCAGGATTTGAGCTGGTGAATCTCCGATATTGTGTCCATTGGTCGTGGCAGGGAGATCCCGCACGGCGCTTGTGAGTGGAACCTGGAACATCGTGGAGCGATCTGGTGCGTTTGCTGGTGGAGGACCGATCGGGTTGTGGCGGTGATTCTCGAACGCACTGCGACGTGCTACGGCGGATGTTTCTTGAATGTTCAATGGTACCGCAGAAGTGCTAGCGCGGCTGTCGTTAAGTGCTGGAATTGTAAAACCACCTGAATGCGCAGTAGCTCTGCGATTTCGGTCGGCCATGGTGCAGGCAGCGCTGTCATTCGGCGCAAGGAATGCAAAGGAACTGCAAAGAAATGCGCAAGCTTTGTGGCCGACGAGAGACACAGTGAAGTGAAGTGGGTTTTGAGACACCGAGAAGTCCGGGAGCACGTCACGCGAGACACAAAATTGCGCTAGTGCCGAGATAGGAAGCTGGTCTCTTGGCAGCCAGTGACTGCAAAGGGAGTGTTAGAAATAATATCAGTCGCGACTGTGCAAGGTCCAGTGGCGGCGTCGCATTTTGCCCTTTCAACAGGGAGAAGCATGGCACTCAACGGCAACGATGTTACTAAATGCACAGAATCTGAGTAGGACTGCAAAGTATGAATACTGTTGGAAAAACGAGTGTTAATTAACGAGCGGCTATTTATGCGTGTGACTTCCGTATTCAGAACGTTCCACAAGGCTTTGGCTTGCGTGAGCGCTTGCGTAATCGAAGTGAAAATGTTCGATCAATTTCCAACAAATACAATGCTGAACAATGCTTTTATAACATTTCTTCGAACGATCCCTGGCTGACTGCAAGGCACGATGTTCCGCATGATTGTATGTGGCCTTCATCCTGTTGTTCGCATATCTGCCTCCCTCAATGTGGTCGCTGGTACTCGGAGACTGTCGATGATCGTCGTGTCTTGCTGCTCCATCTAGTGGTTCGCATCCTCCTCCCTCTGTTCACTCGCGCACTGAAAGAGAGAACCTTTCCTCCAACGCCGATTACTTTCAGCAGCCCAGAAGCGATCCAGGAAATCTCCTGCAATTTGTTAGCGAGCTTGCAATGGTTCAAAGATCGATCGCACGGACCTTCGTAAGGTTGAGCACGCATCTTGCAACCGTCCGTTGATGTACCCGACAGCACAAAGTACCTCGCTCAGACGTACGTCAGCGGGGGATATGGCCCTCAGATGGTTGATGTAGCCCGAGTAAGCTTCCATACTACTCGCGACGAGCTCACTCTCCTTGCCGACCAGTGGGAAATCGATCAGCGATATGGAGCAGTCCTGCCCTAGCCGCATCGTTGTACCATGCAGATGGAGCAGCAATTCGAGTGCTTATTTACGATATGTGCACTGGTGCAAGGGATGGTGCTGCCTTGTGTACTCGACGCCTGCCAGCTCTGGTCCAGCTTCCAAACAATGTCTTGTATCGTGCTGTCCTCCATGTTCGTGTCGACTTGTAGTGTAGACGGACAGGGTTGCGTGATTGGAGTGAGCGGAGAATCGATGTTCTTTGCGATAGGGAACCCTTTCGCACGAAGTTCAGCAGTGGTATTGTAGAGAAGCGGGATGGATGAGCTAACAGCGAACCAACGGTAACGGTGGACTGCAACGTTGCTGGCAAGCTTTTGTCAGTCCGATACACCATTCAATGCTCGATCTGCAAGACTGAACCACATGTCCATGTACCGTAGGATGAGCAAGCGACGGTTGTGGGACATGCTCACCTGGGAATAGCTATCATGACGACACCTCATTTCCATGCGTCGATTACCGTGCGCTGGGAACAGGTGGTGAGTTGTACCTTGTGATTGAAGTGTAAGAAGCATCAGCCCTCGTGCTATCACATGAATGATCTTTCCCTTCCGCGTCCGATGCACCGATATCTAGACAGCATAGAATCCAATCGCAGACGAACAGTCCGGACCAAATCACCTGCTTGAAAGTCTTCGTCGTCCAAGAACAACGCTGTCACGGGAAAATCAATGATGACTCGGTCTGCCATCGTTGAGTTCTTTTTTGCCGTCATTTCCTTGGTATTGTCCTGTCTTGACCATCTCGCACTGACTTCTGCAGAGGATACGTGCGATCGTACGACGTAGTCGGCCCAGGAACCGACCATCACCACCATCGGGACCGCGGATGGCAACGTCTGTACCTCCTGAGCTTTAAGTGTCTCGCATTCTTCATTAAAGTGCTCTGTAGTCGTCTGCGCCAGCTGGAGTGGTTGGAATGGTGGCATCGAAGGTGGAACAAAAGCATGCGAGCCAGAATTTGGCGACGGACCGGGGCATTGTCATGCTGGCGGCAAAGTCGTGCAGTGTACTCAAACCAACACTTCGTAGCTTCGCGATCCAGAATGCACTGCAGTTCCGACCAGCAGTCTGGCCAGTCCATGTAGTGACGGGCAATGCGAAATACAGCTCCCGGTACGTCAACATGTCGCTGAACACGGAAGACAGGTACATCGAAGGAATCGATGAGGTCTTGGAATGCGGGGTTCCAGCGTTAATCCAGTCAATATGACCAAGCATGTTGATAGTGATGTTTGCCATCTCGTTCGCTTCCTGTGGTCTTCCGTTCTCGTGCAAGATGTGATACCACAGGACTTAGCAGAGGAGGAAATCCTGCTTGGCCGACTTCGGCATTGATTAATGCGAGGTGAGGAAAGCGTTACTTCTTGTAACAAGTCGCTGGGAGGTTGGTATGTGGGGAAGCGATGTTCTCACGGAGCCAGAGGCCGGACGAGGTATCTTGTCCAAGTCACAATCCTGGCGCGTTGCCATCAAGCGATCTTCGAACATCCTGTCGTTTTCTTTCTCCAGAAATCGCTGAAATCTGTCGCTATCTGGATGTAGGTCTCCAAAAGAAGCAGCAGGGCCCAACCAATAGTTCCAATCCCAGCCAGCGAGCCCTACCACGAGGTGTTGAAGCATCGGCCAAGTCTCTGGCAAACATACGTGGGCCTCGGCCGCAAGGAGGATGTTGACTGGAACATCAATGGGCTTGAATTGTCGAGAATTCCGGCATCCAGCGATGACCGCATCGATACGTTTGATGGCGTCTTTCCAGTCAGCATTGTCGTTTGCGAGGCCTGGGCTCTCAACGCAGCGCAGTGTGTCCTTTGCTATCTTGCCAGACTCCTCGAGTTTGCCAGCCTGGCACAGAATCTGGTGTAAAAAAGCTTGATAAAGCAGGAAAAGGTCCTTGTTGCGTCTAGTCATGGTATTGTCGGCTTCCTCAGACTCGCGATGGTTCAGATGGTCGTATGGTTGAAGTTTTGCTAGTATTAGCTACAAGCCAAGGATGAATGTAGTATGTTACAAGTGAAGAACTTGCTTTCTCCGCGATTGCGCGGGATAAAGAAGAGAGCTTGTAATTGTATGCCATGGAATGGTGCGGGGCAGCATGGTTGAATACCAGGTGACAGGATCGGCGTATCGCCACCGCAAACCGCAAACATGTCCATGCTTCCTTACACTGACAATCGGAGTGACTCGCATGCATGACAACATTGACTGTGTCATTTCGTAACAAGATGGAAGCTCGAGACATGCTGGCGTATAGGAGAGGGCTCTTCCATCTGCCGTCGTTAGATCGCGTTCAACCGCAGTAGGGAATTGATCCACGGCTGCGAATCGGTTTGCGGAGAAGTGTACTGGCCATGAATGCGAGCATTTTTCATTTGAGCCGTAAAGATCAAGCTTCATTTCAATGCTGCCCAGTGGGATTGGTACAACTCCCTTGTCCAACCGTCCTCTCCTTGCAATGTGTGCTGCAAACCCAAGCCATGGCCAAGAGTTGAGACCTAACTCAATGCACAATGCTGCGATCCGTCCCTCATCAATCCTCTGCCATGACCTCGTACCCATCTCGAAAGCGAATCAGAAAGATTCCCTCGTTCAACGAATTCTCCCGATTTCGATAGGCCGACTTGTCTTGCTCCGCCATCACAAGTTCCTGCACAAGCTCAACCAGGTATTTGACCTTCGAACCGCCATCAACGGTCAACCTGACCCCCGCCGTATAAGAAGCCTCCCATGCACCAGCCTCCACGTGTACGTTCACATTGATGCCGAAGACAGGCGGCTGGCAAATGTACATGTCTCCTGCCACACCCAGATAGGCCAGATCCTTGGATCGAATGTGTTTGCCAACCTTTGGCTGAAGTGCGAGGGTCTGCGGCACGGAGTTGATGGGGGGTGGGAGGACGAAGAGGAAAGGGTTCGGACGCAGCAGCTTGTTGATCGGTTTGAGACTGTCAGGGTCGGGGCGTCCGTGTCTCTTCAAGGGTACGACCCTCTTGTACGTGCGCGTGACCGGAGGACCGTCCGCCAAGGTCAACACTCGGTTGTCGGGACGGAGGAAGAGCGTCTTGGATAGTTGGACAGCCGGAGATCGCATTGTTGAAGTCGCGGGAGACTCGGCGGGAGGAAAGAAGTTCGGTCGTGGGGAGGAAGCGGAGGATTTTGGCGCACAATTCTCGCACGGAGAAGGTCTTGTCGGTGGCGGAAGTCTGTTGGATCGTTGTCAATGGTTATTTTGATCTCTCCGGTGACTGAAGGTCTTCTTACCATGCCGTCGGCTTCGTCGCTGTGGTTACGATCGATGGTCGGCGGGAGGTTCGAGTCCTCTATAATGCTGCAGAAGAGTCAGGATTGGTTCTTTTCGATTTCCGCCGCGTCCGCTAAGCTTTCGCCGGCGACTGCAAGCACATCACCCACTTACCGAGGACTGAAAGTAAGTATCGACAGGAGGGAAGAAGCAAAGAGAGGGAGAAGTGCGCCAACCGGGCGGAACTTGGGCGTTCAGTGGGATTGAGCCAAGAGATTGAGAACAGGGATTATTTCTGGGTCATCTAATCTTCCAACGTCTCTCCAGGATGGACGTCGGCAATATTCCTCTTTGGCCCTGTCCCTATAGGTCCACAGCATGCTCCTGGGTGCCAAGTCGACGAGTGCAGTACTATATGCCCTCGATGTATAGATGTGTGAAGAAGCAAAGGCCTAACCATAAGGCATGATATAATGCTTCAGGACCTCTGCGTCGTGCCTGGCCAGTTAGCAATGGATTATCGATTGCTCGTGCGAAGGGCCTTGTTACAGCAAGCTTTGCTCTACGTTGAGCAAATAATTATATTCTTTGAAGGGAGTGTGGCAGAGACCAATAGAGCTCCCCTTGATCTAGCGGAGGCAAAAGCGGAATTATTTAGTGGACTTATGAGAGAGCACGCTGCAGTTACGTCTGTTTTCTTCTTCTTAGCAGAGTATGGAAGTATAGTACTTATATGTATACCGAATACTATGTTATTTTCTGGAGCGTATTTATTTGATTTCCCATTCTTGTTCTATATGTTCAACAGCATCCCCATGCCCACTAGGTATCTTATGTATGCTAAGGACAGGTTACCCGATCGGGAAGCTCTGCTTCGGATTAGCGGGGTGTCAAACACTTGCGCGTGAATATCCAGACTTACATCCCGCTTTCCACGACACGAACCACGACACGAACACCCTTCCTTCATCTTTAACTCATTGATTTCCCTCTTCTATTTTGTCTTCCGTCATCGACCGCCGACACGCTGCTCATCAGTTCGCAAGCATGTCTTCCCCTCCATCTCGCGCCGATGAGGCAAATGCCCAGATGCAAGATGACAACCCTGACAGCAACGAAAGCACGCAAGAAGAGAACGCAAAGAGAGCAAGACTCTCATGGCCCAGGATCCACGAGATCCTCCGAACTGTGCCATCTACTGCTCGCCACATGCCCGCGCCGGACCCAAACTGGCAACCTCACCCGGTCGAGATACCTGCCACACTGACGGAATCACTGGCCGACGGCTTGACCGCGACACAGTTCATGGCATTTATGCACTGGTACAACCACATGGAGGCTATGTGGGCTCACAACACGGATGGTATGCAAGACCAAGACGTCGCGTACAATCCCTACCAAGACGAGCTTCCGATCGTGAATTGGTTCCACTTTACCAGAGCGCTGCGCCCCCAAGCCCAAAAGGAGGAACCGGGTCCCCTGTTCGACGATACGGCAACCGTGGACGATCTCATTGCCACTTTGCCGAAAAGCGCCGTCACCACCGAAGTGCCGTAGGACCAGCTCCATGGCCATGAAAAGCACAACGCCCGCATCGTACGTCGCCACAAGCGGATCGCAGACGCGTTCAAGAACGACTGCAGTGTTTGCTGCGAGCCACTCGCGATTCGAACCATCTATTGGATAGGCTGCGGTCATGTTGCGTGTGTGGAATGCATGCTCAAGTGGCTGAAGTCCAAGCGCAACTGCCTGTGGTGCCGCAAAGAAGTCGACCGCGATAAGGCTTGGCTTGTGCGTCTGATGGTCTCTGAAACCGCCGAAAAGAAGGATTCTGGCGGGAAACAGGCTGGCGAGGGGGGAAATGATGGAGCAAAAGCCACTGGCGCGAAGGACGACACTGAAGCTCCGAAGAAGACGGAGGCTACGGAGACTGACACCGCGAAAGGAAGGCTCGATCATCCACCTTCCAAAGATGTGCAGACCGGAAAGACGGTTGCCACTAACGGCACGGCCGGCGATGTAAGTTCGGAAGAGAGCAAGGGCATCAAGTAAGCTTCACCAATCGAGGAAGAAGCGGAACATCACTACAACGGATGGACACATACGATCGACAGTCCCCAAATGCATCGAAAGGCAGAAAGAACGCAAGGTTGCGATTTGGATGGTGGCTGCAAGGAGCGCGTACGATGCTGTGGCCGAGATAAATTGGAATTGATACGCGGAGTATGGACATAAGTAGACCTGGGCGTACAGGGGCGGAGCAATTGGATCGTTACTTGGACTGATAGACCCGGACGATGCCGAACACAATGGGAAATCTCTGAAGGTGTAGCGGATCGCACCACGATGCATCAGTGGGCCGAGCAAAGCAAGAAATTGGGGCAGGCCTCAAGCATAGATAGCAACTAATCGCAAATGACTTCAAACATCGTGTCTTTACCAAATCGTCGTTACCTCGAAATTGGTGCATGCATTGCCGATGTACCAGATAGTAGATCATCGATCAACTGTCCCTTTCATGACGTATGGCTGCACGCCGGCGTCGGTTCTACATTGATTTCAGATCCAAAGAACCAGAAGGTGGGCTTTGTTCACTTACTGTAACAATTCCTTTGGCGTATTCGAATGACCCAGTTAACTGTTAGTAGTTGGAGGCATTGAGACAACTGGAACAGCAAACTATAGCTACAGAGATACTTCAGATACTCATATTACTTTGCGAACACAAACTCGGGCATAGGCAACGAAGATTATGCTCATATGTTGTATAGCTCGACGTATATCCAATACCGTACGGCCGGGCGTCAGTTACTTACTGCGTAACTTCGCAATGTTGCGCGCAAATGTTCCTTAATGTTCGCCCCGCCAAACTTCATCTTCTACTTGAATCATTATCAGCAGCTCGATCCTCTTCCGCTTTACACTATCGGCTCAGCTCACCGAATCGACAGCATGGGTTCCAATCAATCTCGCCCGAAAGCGCTGACCGCTCATGAGGAAGAAGATACCGAAGATCAAGTCATCGGCGACGTTGTCGATGATGCTCCCAGCGCTCTCACAACCAACATCGCCGATAACACTTTGCGCGCAACCGAGTCCAGTATCGCAATGGTACCTGCCTTATCATCCGCAGACTCCCTTTCCCAGCCGACTAATACGAATTCGCAGCCGAACACAGGATTCCGTCAGTCCCCGGCAGATATGGATGCTCTTCTCTCAAGGCAACCAAGCGCATCGGAAAGTCCAGTGCATAGTTCGACTGGAACGACGGCCGCAGTCCATGCTCCTCCGTCTCAAAACCCGCGAGATCAGATACTCCAAGAGAGACTAATGTCTCACACACCTCAAGCCGAAGCAGTCATAGACGCGTTCTTCATAGCCTTTCGGCACTATAATCGCCGGAATTTCAACTTGGAGTTCGTGGAGGCCGTGGCGCGTCTGGGTCATCTCGAACGCGTTCTCATGGGCGAAGAAGATCCGGAGGGCTTAGGCGCCGACTCAGACAGTGAGGAGGATACCGATGACGATGCGTCTAGCCTGGGAGAGGACTTCGATGAGTTCGAGGATCCGGCAGCTTTTGACCCTGCTCGAACAGCCGTCTACGCAGCCGCTGACTCCGAAGAAAAGATTCTCGCTTCAATGAAGTCTCTGAAGCTTCACACTGACAACACGACCGGCGACACCTCTTCAGACCACCGAAACATCGACACAGCCGATGTGCTCGACCTCCAGCGCGCCATAGCGAATATGAAGGGAATTTGCGCCGTCTGCAAGGACGTCTTGTCGCATGACATCTACGTCGCATCGTGCGGCCACGGCGGATGTGCGGAGTGTCTTATTTCGTGGCTGAAGTGTTCCAGCATCTGTCCGTCCTGCCGGCGTGTGGTCTCGCACGACGAGTCGACCTTCGTTCGAGTTGTTGATGGTGATCTCGATGACGGGGTGGAGGAGTATGAGGACGCGAGAGAGGAGCAGGATCCAGAGATGGGAGAAGTTGGTCCAGCTGATGGCGAGATGAGTACAGGAGATGCAAGCGAGTGATCGGGAGGGAAAGGTGGTTCGAAATTATGGAGAGATGCAGCTGGGCGTGCAGCCATTTGCCATTCCGTGCGAAGGGGCTCAACGCACGGTATGGGAGAGCATTCGCACACAGGTTGCTCTTCATTGCAGACATCACATAGGAAAAGGCGCTGACGAAGACGAAGGGCTGATTCCCAACAACCGCTCGAGGTCAATAATCGCATGGAAGCGTCATGCGACCCCAGTCGATGCTGCAATGGAATGAGGCAAAGCATTTCAGCTCGGAGTTTGGTCCACGATCCGCCATGTGCAAGGAGCATGTTTGTGTCTCCTTTGACGACCTTGGGTGGCTAGTTCTGGCAAGTTTGTTTCCTTTCTTTCAGCGTGGATTTATATAGCTCTTCCCGTCATTCCTAGCTCCAAAAGAATCAGCAGCTTAAGTCAATATATCCAGCCCTTATCCACGATGCTTATTGCATTGTTACACCAGTTCATAATATACGTTCTCCATCCCTGCATGCCTCAGGAGACGGGAGCATCCGATTTTGATGCCGCAGGTAGATCTTCCAGACCCGACTCTTGACAACACCTTCGCTTGCCCATCTCCGCCTCGCAGCTTCGACATCTCTCCTTCGACATCTCTCCTTCGACATCTCAGCCAACCGCATACAAGACATGGATTCCCCTCATCAACATGGCGAAGAGTCAAACGGCGAAGCGCAGAACGGATCTGCGGAGTTGAACGAGCTGGCAGACGCATCCGGAGCAGACCAACTTCATGTAAGTGCGCAATACCACATATCCCGCCGATCCCATCGCTGATGTCCAAAGGTTGTATACCAAAACCAACCCGCGCAAGAGACGGCAGCAGAACCCGACGACACCAATATGCAAGACGTGTTCGAAAATCCCGCAGCCTTCTTCCCTCCGCCACCCACAGTCTACGACGCGTCCTAATCGGAAGACGACATTCGCAACTCTATGGACCTTATCCTCCTTCCCCTCGACCTCCCCCTCTGCAACTCCACCCACCAACGCCGCGCCAATGAAGCCATGCTATCGAATCATGAGCTGGTGCTGGAGAACATGAACCAGGATTGTCCGATCTGGACTGGATGTCTAGGACGATGTACGCGACGGCTTGTGGGCATGTCGGCTGCGTGGACTGCATGATCTTGTGGTTGAGGAGTTCGACCTCTTGTCCTGTTTGTCGCGATGAGGTGTTGTATGATGGGGCGGTGCTCATTGAGTTGGATGAAGGAGCTTTGGCGATGGAAAAGGTGGGCGCTGTACATTGAGCAACGGAAGCAAAGCTGGAGGTAGTTGCGAGGCTGTTTGAAGAGAACCTATACTAGGAGGAACAGAGATGAAGCTTCGTGCCCGACTGGCGAAGGACGAAAATCAACAAAGCATGTCTACCAAGCTTGATGTTGAACAAAGCGAGGCCAAATCCGTCGATGCTCCCCTCCTCGCGGTGCACTCACTCCCAGCGGGAGGAATGCGAACAAGTGTCAGTTGCATAGTAGGCGACAGTACTTCTTCTGGTCGCGTTGAACGTATCCCGACGACTCTTCCAGCGCTCTTGGTCTGGCCGGCACCACACTGGTGTCTCCCAACCCCTCGGAGGCCTGGTCTGGCATGTCGAGCTCTGAGGGTGTTCTCCACGTCCTTGTTCGCTCGACGAAGACCTCTTGCACAACTTCATGCCCTTCCTCAGCGAGGGCATAGTATCCAGCTCTCGGAAGAGATCGTTCGAACGGAGATTCTCTATACCACAACTGGCTGCGTAACATAGCATGCCGTCGAAAAACACGACACGGGATTTTTCTCCTCTCAATGGAGCGGTCAACGAGGGTTCTGCGAAGTCCGGCGGATTTCCAATACTCCAGACGACATGACCTTGCCGGGATCGTCCGTCCCGTTCTGGCGCGGTCTGGGGGAATTTGCTTCTGAGCTGCGAGACAACTTTCTCCTCCAGTCACCCCATCCGCAACTGCCTCATTCCTGTTTTACACTTCATCATACCGACCTATTACATTGCGCGTGCGCCATGGATTCACCTTCATCTCACCCGCGCGAGGCGCAAGATATCGCCAACGCAAACCAAGCCAGCCACGTCATGAACAACATCGAGGATGGGCAGGACAGATCGGGCACCGACACCTCGATCCGCGCAGTGCGTAATACGCTTGTAGATCATCTCGCTGCATGCACTAGCCCATGCTCTCAGCCTCAAGCGGCGGCGCACACGATTTTAAGCCAACCAAACGCTGTCCAATCCCACCAAGCAGGACCATCAAGTGCCGCGAATCTTGGTCTTGGTGGAATCCCGTACATCCAGATATCCGACCCTCCATGGCGCCCGATCACCGTGGAAATGCCTTCCAGCCTCGGCGAGTTGAGATCAAATGGCCTCAACGCAGCTCAATTGAACGCATTCCTCCACTGGCGCACCCACGAGTGCGAAGTCTGGTCACGCACATTCATCGGCCCCGACGACGATCCGGACGACTATTACAATCCGGATGATCACGTCCACGAGAATGTGGTCGACGAGTGGTACATCCGCACGAGGATGCAAGAAGTTCCAGAAGGGGACGAAGCCGAGTTCGAGAACGCGGCGAACATCTACGCGAATCCTCTTTTCAGCGCGATCATGACGGAGGAGGAGATCATTGCTTCTATGACAGTGATCACCATCAATGCCGATGACGATTTCACCATTCCCTCCGGCCACGCAGACATAGCACGTGAACATCAGCGCACGCTGGAGGAAATGGAAAGCCAATGCCCTCTCTGCAAGCAAGCCATCTCGCCAGCGAGATTCTATACTGCTTGCGGCCACGTTGGATGCTTCGACTGCATAGTCAGTTGGCTGAAGTTCCAGAGTGATTGCCCGACTTGCCGCAAGGGTGTAGTGAGCGAGCAGGCGATTTTGATCCAGCTAATGGAAGGCAGAATGCCTGGAAGAGAGCCCCACCAAGAAGAGAACGAGAGTAAAGTGCATAATGCGGAGCAACACGGCGCGAATGGAGTGCACGTCCAATGCGGACAGAAAGCTGATGAAGTCACCGCGGAGGACTCTGCGCCAATCGATCCTATCAACGACGGACTCTTCGACGTTGTCATCGGGGATCAGGCTGTGGACACGACACCGGGAGGCGGATCGGAAGTTCAGGGACGTACGCGGGATCAAGGAGAGTGGAGGGAGCATTGAAGGTCAGCATGGGCAACGCAAGCCAGCGATTGAACAGGAAGGATCATGAGATTGCAAAGACTGAAGTTCCGAGCACTGTACAAGAGAGCCACTTCGTGTGGCAGGACAGCCTGCGACGTTGGAGGACCAACAAGCAGAGAAGAAATGTACATCGCGAAGCCCATCGACATAACCGCCGTTGGTGCCAGTGCGAGACCATGGTGAAGATCTTCGCGGAGCAACAAGTACAACAATGTCACTGACTCTTTCTTCTTACTTACAACAAACGCATGTACCGACTCTGTGGGTGGGCGCTTGGCTGCTATATCGGTGTACGATTCTCCTGCCTGGTCATCGGCCGTCAAGAAGCATCTCCTAGTTCTCATTCAGCCAACGTCGCCGTCGAGATTATCGTGGAAAGCAACGGGCTATGTTAAGGAAGATGTAGTACACTACGCCAGTAGTGTGGTTCATGCTGCCGTTGCTCTGCTGGGGGCATGCATACATGCCCGTGGTAACAGCGGGAATGAGAAGGAACCGTCCAGAGAAAGGCAGAGTTTGTATCTGGCAAACTTCTTGAAAGAATGACAAAGATGTTGTGTTTCAAAGTTCTGCTTGCCGTATATGCCGTGATCGATCGCAGACCCATCTCCTCCGCGCGGTAAAGCCGACTTGCGTCTTAGCCCTGGCAACCCCTACCTCACCTGCCGACACAAGTAGCCGAGGCGTGTTTCTCGACGTTGAACAACCTGCTGCCGCAACGAGCTTGAAGCTCAGCCTTGGTCGCGATTGCGTTGCCCCAGCATGTTCAGTGCTCACATCAACGATGTCAAGTATAAGCCATTCGACAGGCAAGGACGTCCGGCAATGCCGGAGGGCAGCACCGCCTCCTGACTCCGACCAACATCGATCTCATTTCTGCCGCTGTATGCTCCACAGAAGGTCGAAAGATCTCTCAACAAGACTGGCAATGCCCAATCCTCCGCCAATCCCGAAATCGAAGCTAAATGTCCCATCCCAAGTAATTCTGACCATTTCGCCGTATATCCAGCACTTCAGTTCGGGGGCATCCGCACGGGTGCTTCACGAGCGCGGCTCCAAATGTTGCTTCGGCAAGACCATTCCGCCAGCTGCGACATGCACGTTCTTTCCCACTGCCAATCCCCGACAGCAACGCATCAAGCACGCCGCCTCTGTGCATCTACCCAGTGCATCTATTCTACGCCATGGCTTCCACTCCGAATTGTCAAAGCGAGGCACAAGGAAACGCCAGTTACAACGCTCATGTCGCTAGCCACATGATAAACGTCACACGTCAAACCGAAGTGCAGTCCGCACCAGCCGATGGAGACGACAAAGTATGTACCGCTCCGCAAGGATGTGCTCTGTACGCTACGCTGATCGAACTCCACCAGGCGCGCTCGCAGACCTCTACATTACCTGCACAGCACGTTCAACCCGATGCGGATCTTGATCTCGGTGGTTTCCCGTGGAGAACTTTTCCAGGCTCTCTGGTGAACATTTCCAGCTTTGGTGGTAACAACCACGATCAGATGACCGATCTTCTTTGCTCGGTGGATTCGCACCCCGACTCCGCGGCTTCTAATGACGCAAGTTTCAACCCGCATCCGCCCTCTAACACGCGCCCGCGTCGAAACCTGTTCAGCATTCTGCCACCTCTGGTTATTCCTCCGCCCACAGTCGCCGCAGAGGTTCCACCGGACGAGATGGTGGAACCCTACTGGGAACCTATCATCGTACGACTACCCGACACCCTCGCACATGTCAGATGTGGGGTACTTGGTGAGCTTCAGCGGGATTGCTTTCAAAAGCACTGGCAGGAACACGAGTTCCCTATCTGGTCTCAAACCATCCCCGGCGAGGATGAGGACCCAGACGACTACTACAACCCGCCCACCGACAACGACGCAATCGCCACATGGTACATCCACGCTCGGATGCAGGAAGAAGAGCCCGACCAGATCGAAACCGCCGAGACCTTTGAGGATCCCGTCGAGTTCTACGCGAGCCCACTCTACTCTCAAGACTAGGCGAACAAGCAAATCATCGCCTCCACGACTCTCACCGTTCTCTCTGCGAGCGATCAACCTATGGGACTGTCCAGCGACGAGGAGGCCAACGAAGAGGCCATCCGCAAGCACGACTGCATTTTGGACTGTTTGGAAGATTGCTACATCTGCAGAGAAGTCGTTTCCTTCGGGTACGCGATCGACTGCGGCCATACCTGCTGCGTCGGATGTATGATCGAGTGGCTGAGGTTTCAAAGTGGATGTCCGAAATGCCGGGCGGAAATCAAACAGGGGGAGTCTCGCTTGGTGCGGGTGGCTGGCACTAGCGAGGAAGGGGGAGATGTTGGCGTTAACGACGGCGATGGGGAGCAAGGCGGGGAGGAGAAGAAGAGTCACGGCGAAGAAGGTTTTGAAACCAAGTGGCGGGGAGGGAACAATTAGAGCAGGAGAGCCGGCGATAATGATCGCCCTTCGAATGGCAAGCCATGAGGAAGATAGGTGACGGATTGCAAATTGAATGACGGCAAAGGTGACGAATTGCAACTTAAATAGCGATCATGAGCGATTCTTTGCAGAGCAGCGGAACTTCATGAGTCCCACGGATTGATCGTTGCAAGTAGATGGACTACTATTAGCAGAAATGTCAACCTTACAAGCTCGTTTGGATAGACGATAGAGATACAGAGCAAGTTGCCCTTCCCTGGCCAGCATTACTATAATCTATGTCCAATGTCAGTATACGTGAGTCTTGTAATGGTACATTTGTCTCAGACTTATCCTATCTACTTCTTCCTAGCAGGAAACGACTCGGGTAGACAACTAGACGATATAGCCGCGAGTAGAGATCCCCGTTCGCCGACTAACAATCGCCGAAGTAATATTGTCGCCGTAAAGGGAGCCCTACCATTGGACTCGACTCTACGGACGCTAACGGGAGTACGAATTCTCGGGGACTGAAAGAAGTAGGTCGCCGAGCGGTGTCCAAAAGGGGAACATAGGATTGCCGAAGTGAAAGGAGAGAGTAGTCATTGGACTCGACTCTACGGGCGCTAGCGGGTGGTCGCATGCTCGGGGACTAGAAGTAGGGAGGTCGGCGACTAGAAATAAGTAGTCGGCGACTAGAAATAGGTAATCGGCGACTTGAAGAGCCCGGTAGGGATTAGACGCCGACGGGTATAGGTTCGATTGTTCGTACGAGGGCATTCTACGTATTAGGACAACGGGTCTACGTACTAAGGCGGGCCTCTATCGTTAGCGTTCTATTGATCGTAGGAAAGCTTTGGTTTGACATGGACGAAACAATAGTTTGTAGTTGGCAAACACATTGGAAAAGAGGATGCTAGTAGTTGCCTCCTTTCCACACGATAGAAGTGCAGTGCTACTAATTGTTCGTCGATTGTCTCCTTTGGTCGTGAGCGAGATCTTAGCAAACGTTGATTTGCAAAGTTGTTAATCGACCAAGCTGGCAGCTTATCGACCCAGCACTATTGATAATCGAGGAATGGAAATACCACAGTACCAAAGGTCCTGCGCGCCTCTTCGACATATATCCAACCCTGAATACAAGTTCTACTCACCGGGGAGCAGTCGCTTCCGTCCCCGCAGCTTTCGACACCCCATCTTCAATACCTCTTTCCAGAAAACTTTTCGACATACTTCATCCACCTTCCTTTTACATACTACCTCGCCCCAGCGCATCAAACCTATACCATCAGCTCCAACGCTCCTCGCTCGAACGAGTCCCAATAATCGTCCAGCGCGAACGCCCTTCTTGCCAATCCAGCAATCATCGTCACCGCCAGCATGTCCGCCCCACTTCGCTCAGTATGTAACATAGCCACCACTGCGCGCTCTCCTCACAATGCTGACCCAAGTCGCCAGGCGCGTCCGCAGAACGTCTATACCACTCCACGTCCCCGTCGACCGGCCGCGAATTCCGACCAACGCGCGTCGAGTTGGCTGAGCTTCGCCGCCGAGAGCCAGTCAAGAGGCGCACGTATCCACGCCCGCGCTGATCAAGTTCACAACCCATCAGCAACTCTTCCAGCCTCCACTTCATCCACGGCCAGCCTCGCCGCCGCCGGTAACACGCCGAATGTCAACACCATCTGGACACCCATAATCGTCGAGATGCCTACTTCCCTGGGAGACTTGAGAACGAATGGACTCAACACAGCGCAGCTGGCAGCTTTCAACCACTGGCAGCAACACGAGTTGATCACCTGGGCGAACACCACCCTCACCGCTAACGACGACCCCGAAGACTTCTACAACCCCATCACCGACACCGACGCGATGGCCACCTGGTACACCTTCACCCTCATGGCGCAAGATCCCGAAGAAGACGATGATCCAGAATGTGAAGAACCCACTCCGCTCTACTCCGCCGCCGAGACCGAACAAGCTATCATCGACTCCATGCCACTGGTCACCCTGTCCGCCATTGATGACGGTGACATGGTGCCGGCAGAGAAGCGTCTGTATGAGGCTATGACGGGACATTGCTTCGTATGTTTCGAGCCTATCACTCTGGGTTATGCGCTGCGTTGCGGTCATGTCGCGTGTACGACCTGCTTCATTGAGTGGTTTAGACACGCGCATAGGTGTCCGCTTGATCGCAATTGGGTGATGCACGAGGAGAATCGTATCGTGCGGCTCGGTGTGGTCGAGGAGAATGGGGAGAACGATATGCTGGCCGAGGATGGAGGCGGGACGAGCGGCGAGGCAGAGGTGTTCCGGCGGTTGAGAAGGGTGAAGCTAATCACCAGATGGAGGGCGCAGCCGGGAATGTTGCGGCCTCTTCCTGAAATGATCGGAGGAGCATGCTGCGACCGGTCCCTGAAGCGATCGGAGGGGCACGAGAGTCGGCATTTCGAGAATCAGCATTGCGTACGCAACGAAGTTTCGGGAGAGGTGGTCAAAGCCGTTGTTCCAGTTCCAAAGCATCAAAGGCCGTCATCATACAGGCTGATGCTGCTGAGAACAATGAATTGCTCAACAATACGATAGCTGCAGGGTCGGAAAGATCAGCATGGCTCCTGTTTGGCGTAACAAAGTGGCCGCGACGCCGCAATGAGCACCTGTCCACGGGATCATCATTTGAGCAGGCTGCTTGGGCTTGGTTTTTGTATACTTAGCATGCGTCAAAAGCGCTTCATCTTTACCTTTCGCACCCTCTGTTGTGTTCGTTGAGCTGTTGCCTTTGACTTACATTTTGCAGTCCTGGAAAGTCATCGAACCTACGTCTTCATGGAAAGTCGTCATGCTTTTCTACTTTGTTGACCTGATTCCAGTGGTACTTTACTGTATGAAATCGTCACAATCTATTGTTTTAGACAACTCGCAGCTAGGCCGGGTGCAAAAGACGCTGTGCCACCCGTGGAGGCATAGCAAGCTCGAACACAAATTTACCCAACAAATGAGAGGCCAAGACACCGCTCGAGGTGCTCTACGAAAGCGTGATCTCGATGTTTCTGATGTGGGGTGGTATGATTAGACTGCTATTTGTATAAGCCGCAGTCCCTCTTGGCTATGTCGCTCGGCGGTCAAGCAAGAACAAAAGTCCTGGTGACCGCGAAAGACTTCCTATAATGTTCCAATGGCCACAATGCCGCCGTCTCCTCCGTTCCCCAGTCTCTCCCGCCCCCACCCCACACGGATCACCGCCCCCCGTCCCGCCCCCCGTCGACGGCACGCTCAGATCCTCAACCTTCATCCACTACCAACCCCCCAACCTCCTCCCTCTTCGGCCCAAAACTCCCATCCTCCTTCTCCTCAACGACCAATTTCCCCGCCTTGAACGGCTGCCCCACGAAGCTCAATCCACCTGGCGCGAACCTCGGATCGATCCCCGCAGCTCGCTTCTCCTCAGCACGCTCCTCCATCACCGCCCGAGCAGCATTGTTCTTCGCTCGAAGTATAGCTTTCGAAGCCTTTTTCTCCGCTTCCGTCTGCTGAGTCGATGGCCTGATCGACGGGATGGCACGCTGGCGAACCGACGACGACTTCTTACTGAAGCTGGTGGCCTTTTTCACGCCGGTTGGTTTCCTGGCTACTTCCATACCGTCGGTAGTCGCTTGGGGTTAGCTTTGCCTCTCTTCTCAGGGCTGGGTAGAGGTGGGGGAGGCATCGCGGCCGCGCCTGAGATGGTGGCCTTGTTGAGTGCGTTGACCACCCGTTCGATCGATCGATTCGCGGGACGGGTCTTCTTCGCGCGAGGGCTCGGCAGTGGTCGCGAGACGCCTGCTCCGTGGCCGTTCGCGGAGGGAGAAGTCTTGAGTGTAGCGCGATTCTTGAGGGAGTCCGCTGGTTTGTGGCGGCGGGGCTTTTGGTCGCCTGGCGGGGGAGAGGTGGTGTCGACGAAGAGTTTGGCGGCTGGTGTGTAGTAGCTACCCGGGTCGGACTGTGAGTAGCGCGCGGTGGAACGTCGCGGGTGGTCGTTGGTGGTTGGGTCGGACATGTTGAAGCGCGCGTTCTGAAGTGGAGGTGCTTGAACAGGAGTTTTCAGCAAGGGCGCAGTTGTTGGTAAGGTTAGCTTGACGCTGCGTGGTCCGGTCGAGATTGAGTAAAGGTGGAAGAGGTGGAAGGAGTAGAGTGTTGAGAGGATTTGAGAAAAGGGAAAGAGCGGAAGTGGTCGTGCGAGTGAAAGTTGGCAGGCTACTGGTGACGATCAACTCCATGCGCCACAACGAGGCTTTCGCATGTGACGGACACCAGAGGGATGCTGAGGGCGACGATCCGGTAGGAACCTGAGGGGACAAGGCACAAACATAGCTGAAGCTTGGATCCGTCTGCGAGGACTAGTCTTGGGTTATAAGGATCGAGATGTGTGCGTATAGTCTTCGTTATTCAATGGTACAGCTGCAGTATGAGATACTTGCAGTCGAAGTCAAAGGAGGGAATGATAAGAGACGACAGGTTAACACATAGCAGAATCATTACAAGCCCATCCGTTCGTAACTGGTAACATGTAAGACAAGCGCAAAGACAACTCACGCTGTCTTACTATGTGCTTTGGCCAAGGCAAGCAACGCCAGAACTTCTCCAACAAAGCACCGCTATGCTTTCTCGACTTATGCCGGTAGGCTAACAAAGAGGGACAGGGCACAGACCGATGAATAAAGGAACGCGGTAACAAAGACGAGCGATGTAATGTGTGTGTACCTGGTTAGACATCGTCTTGCTATCTATCTATTCCAATCAGGCGTTGACCTCGAGCGTGTGTTTCAAGAAGGACTGTTGCTCGCGCTGCATCGTGCAAGCATGCCCCGCCCAAAGAATCTCGCAGTGTGGACTCGCAATTCTGTCTGTGCCTTGACGCCAGAGCAGTGGCCACTGAGTGGGTGCCGGCGGCCGATGTTCGGATCGTCGCCGTGAGAAGGGCTGCGACTGCTGATCGTGGCGGGAAGTTGTGCAGAGCGAGAGCTGTCAAGGGAGTTCTGAGCATGCTGGGCGACAGTTGTCCCCGAGCTCTGCGATCACGGCTCTGTACCTCTCGATTTTGCTCAATGACCGGGCAGCAATCATGCTTTGCCGCCACTTGTCTCTGATGGACGCTGATCGCTCAGTCTTGCGGCCGGCTCAAGGACCAGGAGTCCTGCTTGCATCTCCCGCATCTCTTTGTCTCTCTCTGACTGCACCTGATTCCGTCTTCCACTCAGCATTTGTTGTCCTCGCCACGGTCGCGATCAAATCTGATCGCTGTCCCTTTTTCTGTCGCGGTTCGATTCAAAGAAACCTTGGACTGCCCGCCACGGAAACCTCGTCGTCTTCATGACCACTGCGACCTTTCGACCTGTGCTCCGACGAAGTCTTGGCCTCGCAATCCTCCCCATCCTCCACCGAAGCCTTCATGCCCGCCCACTCCGACTTCTGGGTCAAATCGACACCCTGGCTGACACGCCACGGCCACTGCTGGCTCTCGTCTCGCTTGCTGTCGGTAGGAAGCTCAATCTCCGCCTCAACAGTGTCCCAGAAAGATGAATATGGCAGCTTTGGTCCGCTGTGTGATGGCTCGAATACCTGACTGCGGCGGCTTGGGATAGTCTCCATGGTATTGCCGCCGGCCGTTGTGACGAGGTTGAGGTGCTGTCCCGGAGTCGAAGGACGAGCAGTGCTGTATGACGGGAGAGGAGAAGTCGAATTGCGGCTGACTGGGCGATAAACATTCAGCCTCTTGACATCTTTACGGACGTCGTAGACCTCGGGGAGGGATGCTTTGCGGTCTTTTCTTCCGCGAGCCTTCTCGGAGAAGTCCTGCTCTTGCTCGGTCGGGTAGCGCTTTGTGAGCTTGAGACGGGAGCCAGAGGTGGGCGTGCGCGGCTTTTCGGGAGAGAGGCGGAAAGAGGAGGGATGCGGCAGGTTGAGGGCGGAGCGCTCGGTGTCCTTGCCGATCGACGGATGCTCGGAGCGGTGCCCAAGGACAGAGTCCTTCTCCTTCTTCGAGGAGAGCTGCTTCTTCAGCTCCTTGTTCTCCCTCTGCAGAGCCACGCAGTCTCTCTCGCGCTCGGAGAGTTGTTGCTGCAGCTGGACATGCGATTCCCGCAGTCGCCGCAGCGCTTCCTTCAGTTCGTTGGCTGGAGAAAGGTCAGTGGTGTACGCAAGATGGGATGATGGAAATGACTTACTGCTGCCCGTATCAGACTCCAGTCTCTTAACCGCGTCCCCACGCGCAGCCAGCCTCTTGTGCTCCTCGCGGAAGCGATCCCACATGGCGGCAACAATTTCTGTGCTGTTGGACATAGCTGCGATATGAGATGAAAGGGAAGGGAGAGCGAAGATTGATTAGGAGGGAGAGTCGACCTTGATTGCTGGAGGTTTGTTGACGTTCGCCCTAGTTGAAGTGAAGCCCAACTTTCTACAACGATTCAACTTGAACACCACCATCAACACAGGAACACCACTCATTCCTCCAACGATTCTCAACGACACCTCTCCATCTCTCACAATTGGAAACGAACAACTCATCAAGGCGCACGATGTTTACCATTCTCACCACCAAACCGGCCGTCGCCGCTGTGTCCAGCACCCTCAAGGTCGCCAACCAGTGCGCTCATAGGTATGTCGCGCCCACAACATGCGCAGGCTATCCTACTAACACTGAACTCTCCCAGTAGCAACACCGCCAACACCAACGTTGTCGGCGGGCCAAAGCAGCTCCACAAGAAGGGGTCCCTCGGATTTCACACCTACTCACCGCACACCATCACCGGTACTCGCGTAATGTCCAAGATCGGCACCGACATCAACGAAGTCGGCAAGCGCAACGCCAGCACTGGCAAGGAGTCCAAGTTCGCGCAGATGATCGAGACCGCCAACAAGGCCAACGCGAAGGCTGAGGCGGAGAAGTCCAAGATCGCCAAGAAGATCGAGGACGCGAACAAGGGCAACGCGAAGGCTGTGGCGGAGAAGATTCGCAAGCAGGATGGAGGTAAGAGCGCGGAGAAGAAGGGAGGCTCGAAGGGTGCGAAGATCAGTGGCAAGTGCGGCGGCTGCGTCGTGTCCCAGTGTGGCAAGAAGGTTTGAGCGGAATGAAGTCGAAAGGCGCGACGGTTGGACAGCGTGTTGCGATGCGCACGACTCGTCTGACGCGGCGATGGTCAGTCAAGCGTCGCCATATCACGCATGCCAACGGCACAATGGGGATCACGGCAGGAGCTCTTGACTTTACACACGGCGCATGTCTTTGATGGTACAATTAGCGATGCTCACGAATCAACATCATGGGTCTTCGGATCATGCTCGATTGAAACACGTTCAACTCCTCATGTGCCTCTCCTCCGTACCTGTAGTTGTAATAATGTCCTTAGTTGCGCCGTCTTCCACACTGCCATTCCTCATCAACTAGAACTACCGTATCCCACCTCCTAGAAGTCATAACATACAAGCCAATCAAAACCTCAAGACCCTCGGCTAGAGACCCCTATTCACTCACTTTTATATACAAAATTCCAGCCCCTCACTTCATCACAATTGCACGGCGATGTAGCCGAATGGTTAACGCAGGTACGTTGAATTTGCTTTACTCCCCTCTTCACCTTAACAACACAGGGCAGCGGCAGCGGCAATGGCATGGCAACATGCAACTCTGGAGCCCGGAGCCTGGATCTGGACTGGACACAGTTCTCTTCGGAGAACGATCGCTTGCGATCAGATTTTTTTTTGACGTTTTTTTGGAGGTTGTGTTGATGGACGCGGCTGAGACTCCCCCATCTCATGCTGGCGCGTTACAGCTCCTAAAAAGATCGATCATACTCTGCTCGCATGCATAGCGACAATGGCGACAAGGACAGCGATGTAGCATTAGAACGTCCTGCTGAATGAGAGTCTTTTTGCCAGAGATGCATCGTTGTGAAGCCAGTCGGCGGACAACGTCCCAACGCGATTACCCTGTCCCTTGGCCACGTGTCCAACTTCACGTCAGTTTCCAGCTCCATTAATTTGTTGCGACGCGATCAAGGGGGACAACGTGTAGGTTATCGAACTGATCTGCTTCTCCGAAGTCCCCCTTACTACGCAGCTCGTTTCGATCGTGCATCCCATCGCAACGACCACGAGAACTACTCGCAGCGCTTTAGAAAGACCGTCGTCAGTTGCCGCTGTTCGGCTCGCTCCCACTCCAGGTCGAATGAAGACGGAGATCATTTTCGCCGCTGCGCTGCTGGGCAAAATGCAGTAGAACAAGGGAAAAGCATGCCATACGGCTGCTCTTTGGCTGGCGAGAAGGCCGGCGATATGAACACAACCGCCTGGATTGATAAGACGATGTATAGTCTAGCCAGGAGTTCCCGCAGAAGACGACTAAGGGGGGGGCGAACCATGCTTTGGGAGGACAGCTTCTCCGACGTTTGAATCCTGACACAACTTCTCTGTCTACTTCTCTGTCTAAGGACACGATCTGCGAGCTGATATGTCAGACTGCCCTCGCTACGCAGCACGCCTGAAATCGCTTCGCGTGATGTGCAAAGCCGAGCGCAACCCTCGTTAGCAATCGAGGGTCAAGCTTGCTGGTCAGTCAGATCATCTAGCAAAGCCTTCGAAGGCCAGCAGCCTTGTCGCACCGCAGGGGCACATCCCTCTCAAGCTGGAGAGTAGCTGCAGAGACCAGGGAACACCTAATACGTCTACAGACTTCCCGCCTAAAGCGTCGGGGATGAAGTCAAAAGGTACGGCAGGACTACAAACAAACATACAGGCATGGCATTGGAACGTGCTATCACCTTCGGTTTCTCGTGCAATATGGGCTCGCCGCTTACTGGAATCCGTTCCAAACCGGCAGCGTCGATTGAACTCAAGCATTCGAGTCTACCGACAGAGTAGACCGTACAAAAGCAGAGAACGAAGACTAAACCAATCGCTTGTACGCTACAATCAACCCCTCCTCATCGCAATCCACTCCACACCCTCCTCATCCACCACCACAACAACCTCATCCTCCCCACCCATCCTCAAACTCCTCACCCCATCCCACTCCCTCGCCAGCGCCATCACACCCTCAAAACTCAGCTCCACTCCTAAACCTCCACCTCCACCCACATCCCCACCCTCCTCCTCCTCCTCGGAGTCATCTTCCTCCCTATCCAACGGCCTCGCGTACCACCCCCGCATGAACTCCCTCTCCTGCCTCCTCACCTCCGCGCGGCTGATGAACGGCATCACCGGACGATCTCGCGGCGCAGCGTGCACCACGACCTGCGGAAGGTTCTGGTCGCGGTGGTGGTGGGTGTGGTGCGCGGGGTGAGCGTCGAGGAGGACGCGGGTTTCGGCGAGGAGGTTTTGGAGACTATGAGTACAGTCAGTTAGCGCACGTTAAGAGATGAGGATCGAGGAGACTTACCGTGCACGGCTTTCGCGCACAGCTTGCTGCATTTGTGCATGTGCGTTACGAGGTGGCCTGGGAGGGTCAGTGGTGGGTATGGAGTAAGATCGCCGGAGTGGGTTGCTTACACTGGGACTGCGTTGTCTTGACGAGGAGGAGGAGCTGCGTTTGCGCGAGGGATGGCAGCGGCAGTAGCAGTATTGGCGTTCTCTGCTGCTGCGAATGAAGCCTCTACGAGCGCAGAAGCCGGCGAAACCGGTGCGGAAGGAGAGGGAGATCGGCGGGACTGCTCGTTGTTTGACATTGTTGTTGTTGGTTCGTGGATGAGTTGAGGTGCGGAGTGGAAGAAGAGGATCTGGTGTGTCGTGAAACAGTATTGAGGGAAGCGGATGGACGTTCGATGCGTTTGTGGGAAAAGTTGTGTGGTCAGTCGCTGAATTGCCAAGCCGCTAATTTCAAGATGGGAGTGAATGCTATTTTCTGATGTATGGAATGAAACAATTCTGTGTTAGTTTCCTTGATTACCGTGAAGAGAATATAAAATATCGCGGTCAATGGCAGGAAACCTCATACACCATTGCTTCCCGAACGTCGTTTTGAACCCAGGGAAACATGCGAGACATGCATGGGACTTCCGCTTGGGTACTCAGCCTTCCACCTTGCTTGACCTGTGGTACCAATCGAGACTTGTTTACATCGACTCCGATATCAACCTAGGAATTTAAGTGCTTGAATGTGCAATTCGCCAGTTTTTTTTTCAAGAGAAGACTGCAATATCTTCGGCATCCCAGGCAGACAGCAGGAGGCATGCGCCAGTGGACTTTTCATGCAGTTCGGGGATCTGATACTTGTCGCTCTGTTGAGCAATTACATCCAAACGCCGCCGGTCCTGTCCCCCTGGCCATCAACCTCTTCTCCACCAAGCCCACCTCCACCTACAACACCGCCAAAACCACACCAAACACGACTCCAATCGCCCCTCCAACCACACCCACCCTACCACCCGCTCCGCCCTCTTCTACCACAGCATTCCCATCTCCATCCCCACCACCCGTCCTCTGCGCAACCCGAACCCCCAAACTCGTACTCGTCACCACCCCTACACCTCCCGTCCCATCCGTCACAGTAACAGTAACAACCGCACTCGCCGTAGTCGTAGCCGTACAAGCCGTCCAACTCGTCCAGGGCGCCTCCCCACTCTTCCAATCCGGCCAGTCGGATGTCCAACCCGCCCAGTCGGAAGCGGGACATCCGTCTTTGCCTCCCCACCAGGAGGTCCAGGGACCGCGGGTCCAGTCGCTGTTTCGAGAGGACCAGGCTGCGGGACCCCAGCCGTGGTTGTTGTTGTTGGGGCCGAAGGGGCCGTAGATGTTGTTGTGCCAGTCATCGGTGTGGGTGTTCCAGGCGGAGTTGGAGGGCCAGGCGGTTGGGTAGGCGGGGTCGCCTGCGATGGAGTCAGCGATGGTTTGGTTCGCAGTTGCGTTCTTCAATTCAGTTGGAACTCACCACTTGTCACACTCGAAGCCCAGTCGCTCAGTGGTCCTCCAGTGATATCAGCTCCTTCGTTAACACACCGCTGCGCTACCGCTCGGTAGACGTCATCCTTCTGGTCGGTCTCGCAGTCGCTGTCGGCTATGCACTTCTGCAAGTTATCGAGGGTATTGTTTTCGTTGGAGCAAAGGGACGAGTAGGTGTAGTTGGGCGTGGTGGGACGGCAAGCTGCAAAACAGGATGCAGGTTTGCCGAGCCAGTCCGCGGGAAGGTCGTGAGAGTTGCCGCCACGCTGTGGCTCCGCGGAGGTAATTTGAAGGAGAATCGACGCAGCGGTGAGGAGAATGCTTGGGAGAGACATTGTTGCTGGTGGTATTGTGGCTTCGAGATACTTAGTAGTTCCTCAAACAGTTTCCCTCGTCCTTGATTGTTGTAGAAGTCCAGAGGAGATATATAGTTGAGTTATGAGCGCGGCAGTCGTACTTGAATGTCGGGGTTGAACGAAGAAGAGATGACGCAGAGACGAGCAGGGCTGATATACAACAGCCATCATGCAGACGAAATATGCTACCCGAATGACCGCGCGTCCAATGCGTTGGTGCAACAAGTCAACGTACGCCTTGACGTATGCATTTCCGTCGGAGAATAAGCGTGATATGCACCGCGGAGGATCGCCGGACGTGCATATCGTGCGGCTGAATCCTGGAGTGGGGAGATCCGAGCCAGGATGTGTCGAGGCGAGCTTCGTTTTCTGAATCGTATTTGACGGAGAATATCAGAGTTCTTCGAGGCTTAGGAAGAAGGGTATCGATCGTCGCAACACTTTGTCGTTGCAACGTGTTGCGGGAGTGAAGTCCGTCACCGGGAATCTGAGTGTTAGCCGTTCCGGGATTCATGGTGCTGCCAAAATTTAAGCTTATGCTGACCGGCTCCCCACTCGGGTAGACGATGACATGGCAGGAGTACAAGAAGATGACCTGGTTGTATTGAATTTAGATCAGCAATGAGCGTGGCATGTTTTTTTGGGAGGGTGTGAACTTCGCCAGGCGTGCACATCAATCCGATCAAGACAACGCTGTGACGAAGTGCACTGGTTCAGACAACGCCGGAATATACCGGCTCAGATGCTGACTTCATTGCTCTCACTTACTTCGCCTAGTTGAAGTCCGACAGCCAGTACTGTTCCTGCGTTCAACTCAATGCCTGGCCTCCTGAATCCACATTCTCCAATCCTTCTCCTGCGATTACCCCTCCTCACCTACCACGCCCCTTTCCCTCCCTTCACCGCCACCACCACCAACACTACCAATAGCTCGACCGAACTATACCGCATCTACGCCATCATGGATGAGTGCCCACTATACCGTTCCAAGCTACGGTACACCTGCTGGACCACAAGGAACGAATTCCTCATGTCACTTGGATGTACCGCACCTTGGATCGGTACAGAGGGCATTCATCCATCACGGCGTAGATGCGGTAGAGACCCGTCGGGCTGTTGGTAGTGTTGGCGGTGGGCTCAGTCCTCGTGCAGTTGCAGTCCTCGGACCGAGTGTGTGTATTGGTGATGCGACCGTTGCTTGCTGGCCTGGAAGGCGCTTGCGAGTGGTTTTGTGGTTCCGAATTTTCTTTCATTGCCTGGCAGCAATTCTCCCGAGATGGTCTTGTTGGCTGAGGATCTTAACCAGCAGATAAGGCCGTGCATTGAACCTCGCTCGCAGTGTCGTAGACCGGAGATCAAGAAAGGTCATTGTTGGCATTGTCCCTCTTGCTACATTCTTGACTCCGAGAGTGTCCCCAGAAGTGACTTGAGCTGTGTGGTTTGGAATGACCTGATGATGGGATGGTAGGACGTGTAAGGCTGCTTGTCGAGACTGTGTGCAGTCAGTATCGTGAAGCTGCATTTGGGGAGAAGGATTCTCACGCACCCTCGGCTCAAACAGTTGCCGCGGCAATAGCTTATGCTGGCTCGATGGAAGACGTCAAACAGTGTCGCTTCGAGCGTGTGAACAGTCTTTGGAATGATGTGTGATGCGGATTGGCTTCAAGCCGCGCTGCGATGTGTCTGGCAGGGTGATGTTGTTGAGTCTTTTTCGTTCAGTCTTCGGCGGCGAGAAACCTTTCGGTATTCTGCGGACTGATGCATGTCGATCACGCGACGTGTTGAGAGTATGGTTGAAGAACTCATAGAGGCGGACATGATTCTGCGACATTCAGACTCTTTCTTCTCGATCCAGATATCTTCCTCGGACCGTGGGACATGGCGGCGCTTGATGAAGTGACTGTCCAGCGAGTCGTCCCATGGCGGAGCTGAAGATCGACGCGAGATGTCGGAGCTGGAGCTTGACGCGAGATGCTGAGCGGCTGAAGTTCGATGACGCTCGACGTCAGACTATAAGATGGTCAATTTACTTTGTCTTGTTCCGAGTCGCTGGTGCGGCGTACCATTTTAACTTGACTGACCATCCGCGGTGGTGACGGTCTTGGTCTTCCGATCAGTAAGTTGACGTGGTCTGATTCGTTGCAGTGTGGGTGAGAACAAATTGCCGAACAACCTTGGGCCCAGCCTGCCCATGGCGAGGCTGGTCCTGGTGGCGGAGGAAGGGGAATATTGTCAAGAAGAGGCAGTTCGAGAAGGCCGGGAGGTGGGATCTCATCAGGTGGAGGCGGTTGGCGAGGGCCAGGAGGCGCCACTGCGCGACTGTCAGCTTGATGAGCACGTGAGGTTTTCATAGCCGGAGAGCGTAGCGTACGGTGAGCGTGAAGCTTGTGCCTGTGACCTTCTATGGAGCCAGATCGACGACGGTGCAGAATGATCAAGTAGAGCTCGGTGCTCGTATGGCAGAATCTTGTGAGATCTTGTTCAACCGCGTCGTCTCAATGAGTGTCGATGAGATGAAGCGGTTGAAGTGTTGTTCGCAGCCACCGTCGAAGCAGCTCGTCTCAGAGACAACGAGGTGTTGTTCATCGTGACCGCAAGGCCCAAGATCTTTTGTATGTTTCCACCACCACCCGCTCCAGGCGGGCCGTGATGGCGAGGTGCCAGCCTCACCAGCGGCTGGCACCATCATCGCGCGGCTGTGGTGGCCCCGAAGGGCGAGGTCGTACTGGTGCTGCTTAGAGGCTCTCCGCGGAGAGCGGTCGTGAGGTTGGCATGGTGGTGGTGTTGTTGGTGTGGTTTGTGGTTGTTGTGGAAGAGGGAAGCGTTGAAGGGACTTCGCATTGAACGACGACGACAAACGCGGTTTCAAGCTACGCCACGCCCCACCACGATGAGATGCTTCACTCGGGTACCGATCTGATACAGTTCTGGCAGAACTCCATTGTGAATGCTCTCACTACGATCGCCACCGACCACGCCAACGGCATGAGCGTTCCCTTTGTCGATCCAAACGGCAGGGATATTCCATCATCCCAGATCTATATATCAACTTGCAAGGCGTAAAACGTAAGCGACGGAGTCACTCGAATGCGGGCATCGCAAGCATGTCCAGGCACCGCAAAGGTGTGCCGCTGTCTGGCCAGCAAAGTACTGAGACGATGGCTCCCAGCAATTTGCCCTTGCTCATCATTGTCTCGTCTTCGACGCCAGCATGCATCTAGATTACTCGGAACCCTTCAGAGCGACACGCGCTCGCTCCGCAAACCCCGGCAATTGAGGAGAAGGACTTTTGACTCTTGCCATGCCTTTTGCCCCATGGTCGGATACACTCCTCATATCAAGGGCTTCCGCGGCTGATTCAGGGAGGTATATCTCGACATGATCAAGCCACGAAGGCTCGCAGATTTGCGCCTTCAGTCTTCCGGCATTCCCAGCTTTGAGCTTCTTTCAATCATGAAAGTGAACGACATATTGCCCATCCAGGGCAGCCATCGACGCTCTGCAGCCTCCTACCTTGCACGATCTCATCGGGGAAGCACGATTTCATGCTGTCCAGTCGCCCCACTCCCTGTCATCACGCTGCAACAACATGGTCGCACTTGAACCGACCATCGCCATCTTCCAACCTGTCGTTGTCGACCGGGAGACTGACTGCCTCTACAAGTCTATTTCCTAGCAAAGGATCAGATTAATGCCGAAGATATCGTCCAGCGCATGAACGAACTCCGCCCGCTCCACATCAAGTCCCGCTGGACTTCATGGCGGCTTAAACTTGTGGGTCCTCCTCGGTCGAACCCAACCGGGATTGTCTCGGCCTGTAAGTTGGCTATTCCGATCCTCCTGAACGCAGGCATGGTATGTATAACGTCCAAAAGCTACCAGACCAGGACATCGTGCACCGCTTGGGATCACGACAAGAAGCAGTGCTCGTTTGTGATCGTGTCGGCTTTGAGAATCGATTCGATGATTTTTCCGTCGCTGTTGTCAAAACTGATGCAGATGCTGCTTCAGCGGACAGAGCATTAGTCCAGCAGACGACAGCGTTGGCGCATTGATCATTCGCAGTAGTGGCTGGACCGGGCCTGAGACGACCGAGTATATGAAAGATGTTCAGCGCGGCATTGCTGGCTCTGAACGATTTGAGGGTGGCTGGCTTCGTGGGACACTACATGCTTGTCCTTGTGATCTATCTGATGCCGAAACTGAAATATACCAAATCTCCGTCGAGCCCACCACGCAGGGCATCCTGCTGTTGTCAAACAGGACTTCCACGTTGGAAAAGTCGGTGACCGAGCTAGGGCGACGAGGTCGGGCTCGCACGTCGCCGAGGCAGAAAAAGAGGTCTGGAAGCGGTGTAGAGTCCTAGGACGGAGAGGAGACTCCCGACATTCAAGAGTGAGGGTAGCGGAGAATCGGGGAGCTGCCGAGGTTGCGTCGGTCGCGGTATGGTCGGGGAGAGTGATGAATAGAGGCTTTTGGGGACAATAATATGTCGAAGGGGAAGCCAGCGGAAATTTTGGTTGGTATCCGGTAAGGACTGTCGCCGCAAGGAGGGCGGAGCTTCCATCTACGAGAGCAAAGGTCAGTTGAGTAAATGCGAATCTCATTGGGAAAGACCCTACCTTGAGTCTACCGCTTCCAGGAACAGCAAAGCGACTTTCTACCTGCAGACGAGACCTGCCCCTGAGATCCAGCAGCGAGGCCCGGTGCCACCCAACTTGTGACTGCAGCACTCTTCGCTCGTCTTGCATGGTTCTGTTATCCATTTTAGTTCCTTTAGATTATTGAGTCCCTCGAAGAAGGACGATTGACAGGCTGTGACGGGTACTCACCACCGTTGTCTGTACACTGGATGTCGAAAAAGGCTGGAATTGCGCATGCTGCGGTGGCGAGAAGCCCAAGCAACTTGAATGCCTGCATGATCCGATCGGATAATATGGAGGTTGGGATGGCCGGAGTTGAAGATTGAAGTTGAAATGAATCGATGCTGAGATGGGAAGATGATGAAGCTGCGATGGACAATGGAAGATGCGGACCAAATTGAACGACATTGGGAGGTGTATATTGACTTCCTATCGCGAATTATAAAGGACCCTCGCTGGCACAAATTCCACCGGGTTCAACAGCATTTACAACCCGCATTCGGCATACCAATGGTACAATGCATCGAAGAGCCTTCCGCTTATGCAAAGGCATGCATATCGACAGGCCTCGATCGACCATCGAAGGGACTATTTCTAGGACAGCCCACTGACCTCAGACCAGGTATTGGACAGAGTACTTCCCGATGCGTCAACTCACGTTACAGGAATCGCTCGGGTAATTAATGGAGTCTCTTTGCGTAGTTCTACAGAGGTTTATGCGTTGTGCCAGGACTGCCGATAGGATGCGATGGGGTAAGCAGTACCCTGCTTCACCGCTATCGTCCTATCCCTGTCCCCCATGCGCTTGCTGGGGTCGAT
The DNA here is from genome assembly GCA_000223825.2 of Zymoseptoria passerinii SP63. Lineage (NCBI taxonomy): Eukaryota > Fungi > Ascomycota > Dothideomycetes > Mycosphaerellales > Mycosphaerellaceae > Zymoseptoria > Zymoseptoria passerinii. The sequence continues at coordinate 12,320 of AFIY01000254.1, read as the reverse complement.
CTTCGCATAACACAACGTGCCTTTGTATCCCATCTCGACCTCAGTTGACATTCCTACCTTTGAACAGTTTCAGCCTCTCCAGGAGAAATGATCGACCACCCGGCGCCCTCCCCCAAAGTGACCTCGGCCTCCATCCCGTAGACTTGAGCATGGTGGGTAGTCAAAGAGATGCTGAACGGAGTCTGGAACATGGACATGGACGAGATATTAGGTAGAACAGGGAGTGGACTAGACCGTAGGCCACCGCAAAGTCAATGGCGTGATGACCGGGAAGTCGACCATGCCAGCCCGGGAAGCACTTCCCTGAGCCTGCAATCGGCGATCACGCCGAGTGGCTCACAAGTCGTATATTCTGTCGACAAAAGTATCGATAGCGGAAGATTCGGGTCGTAACGACCCAGTTTGAAACAAGAGAGCCGCGAACCCTGACCTCAATACACTACGCTGTCTGCCATCCATTTGCTACCTGTCGCTTTCAAGTCCCTCCTGGACTGTACATACTAGGATTTTATACAAGCTTTCCATATGCTAGGAAGGTAAACTCTATCCTTGTCTTACTTCCTTCCGAAGTGCTTCCGTGGCTTTGTTGTTCGCAGGCTTCTTTTGGAGATCAAGCCCTGCGAACGTTTTATCATCGTACGAGACTCTGCATAGACTGTCCTGCTCGACACGGGGAATCTTCGCTGTAGAAGGAATAGTAAGACAGCATGTGTCGCTAACAAGTTATGCTTTAGGGACGGAGACTGCACTCAATCACACCACGGGTAAGCGGTGAGGTCGTACTCGTGTCACCGCTGCCATCCACTGATCCCCGGCGAAACGCTCTTCGGATCAGTCTCGTCGAAGAGAGACGCATCGAACAGACGTCGGACCGGACAACGACATGCAAACGCAGCACTCAGCCACGCCTCAACCGCGGAGAGACGCTCTACATGGACGGATCTGGGCTGAACACAGGTATATTCCGATTACATGTGCCAGCATGAAATCTAGCATGCAAGCTTTTGGCTCTCCAGCATCCAAGAGCTCCTTCCTGGCTTGGCAAATTCCCGCAGGACGGTCTCGTAGCAAGAGCCGGATAGACCAGCCAGCAATGCGGCGAAGCGGCCTCGCCGATGGCAAATTTCAACACATGCAAGACTCTTCCCTACGGTGGCGAAGGCCCATCCAACTCAGATGACCTGCTGCCAATCCGATGAAGCGCTTGCGTAGGCAGATCAGGCTCCACCGAGAGTTGATCACCTGCGTCGGGGGTATCGACAACGGCAAAAAGGAACATCGTTTTGCCTCTTCCAGCTTGAGAAAATCCAGCTACATCCCATATTCTTCACCGCCAGCATGAGACCATGCGTGCCTTGACCTCACCGAGCCCCTAAAGTTATGGAGTCTGGAAGTGAGACAACGCGGCAGATGACCACACCTCGTAGACCGAAGCCGAACTGCGAACATAGTCCCGGTCTCGTCGTCCCTTTGCTTCCCCCCCCTTCAAACAATGCGAGAGATCGCGCCGACTACGACCATGTCGACTTCCGCTACAGCATGGTCACGAGCTCACATCACCCGCAAGAGTTTCGCGATACAATGATGATGTGCGAGCTGTCTGCCAGACCGATCGCTCGCCTAGGTAGAGGTACCACGGCGTCGAAATCTAGCATAATGTGTCGAATTTGGATAAGCGGGTTGAAAGTGGGAGGTAATGCAAGATACAGTGGTTATTTAGCGGAATCAGAACGGGAAAGTCGGTCAATTGTCCAGTCGGCAGCGAGTCACGCAATCGGCTACCCTTCGATCGGACGGATACTATCGTTTTCAAAACATGCATCCAATTCGAAGCGATGGAACGAATCCAGTCTTACGCCTTCGTGCGATACCCAAGTCCTCGCTATTCCTCCAAATTCAACTTCGTACTCCAACGCCCCGAACGCCGGTATCCAGTAAAGCAAACCCAAATGCAAACCAACCTCTCTTTTCACACTCGACTGCATGCTACACCCGCCTCCCAACCCTCAGACCCGCCCCATCGCCCCCCCCCCACTCACTCAACCACCCCAAAGAACGGCCTCGTAAGCACTACAAACTTCCTCCCATCCGACCCATCCCCCAACGAACCCACCAACCCAATCTTATAAGTGTGCCCCACGCAAAACTCGATCCCCTCGCTATGCTCTCCCAACACATGGACGATTGTCCTCCCTTCCTTGGCCGCGTCGACGCGAACAAACTCCCACTCCGGATCCTCGACACGTCCGACTTCTTCGCCGGCTGTAGCGTCGTAGAATGTCAGGGCGGAGAATTCGGTTACGTGGCCGGTGAGGTTGAGGGCGGAAAGGGATTGGTCTTGGAGGTGGGGGTTGTCTTCCTCGCGGGCTTCGAGGGTGATGGTGAAGGTCGTCTTGTTTCTTGACTTGGTGGGGTTGGTGTTCTGCTCGGACTTTGAGAAGGTGAAGTGGCTGGGGGTGATGCTTAGGTTGAGGTGCGTTGGGGGTGGTTTGCCGATGCCGAAGAAGGCTTTGATGAGGGCGGACATGGTCGCGAGGTCTGCCGAGATGGGTTGTGCTAGGTTGAGGGTGGAGGATGGAGGAAGAGAAGGGGGAGCTGTGGAGGGTTGAAGGTAGATTTAGAGCGCGATATTGCGAGGAGCGTGACGTGCGGCATATCACTACGCGAGAAGAAGTGAAGTGGCCTTTGTAGAGGCACTTTGCTCGTCACTTGCACATTTGAGCGTAGCTTGAGAAAAGGGTTTTGTGTTCGTTAGGAGGATGCTACGAGAGGGGGTAGATACGCTGGGAGAAAATGTTGTCGTTGAGATGTCTATTCGTTCGCAAAGTATACAACGCACTCGGTCTGAATCGACCAGACCGTCCCCAATCTAACTGCTATGATCCATACCCGACGACGTTCATCAGATTGTTATCAAGTCGTCAATCGCGGTAGACGGTCTACCCGCCGTTCCCTCACAAAAAACCACGGCTTACCCACCAAAACAAACCTATCCCCATCCTCCACCCCATCCACACTCGCATCCTTAAACCCTCTCAAACCAACCCTGTACGCGCGACCGACCCGAAAATTCAACCTCTTCCTATACTCCCCCATGAAATGGATAAAGATCCCCTGATCCCGAAACGGACCAAAGGGAACAACATCCCAATCCTCACACGTCTCCCGATTGGAGCGGAAAATATCCCACTCCTTCTCGTCTTCCCAGTGTCCGATTCGCTCGACTTCTTCGCCGGTGATGGCGTCTGTGAAGGTTAGGCCTTCGAAGGAGGCGTCGAGGCCGATGATGTCGCGATCGGAGTCTTGGAGGAGGTGGAGGTTGTCTTTTTTCTTTGCGTCGATTTTGACGTTGAAGAGGTTCATGGTGCTTTGTTTGAACAGGGTGGGGTGGCTGGGGGTGAGGGGGATGTAGACGGGTTGGGGTTTGGGCTTGGTTATGCCGAACCAGGCTTTGACGGTTTCGGTCATGTTGGGTGAGGTTGGAATGTTTCGTAAGGGTAGATGTATTCGGAATGGAGAGAGGGAGGACTCTGCTGTTGTGGAGGTCGAGATGTGTTGAATGAAAGAATATTGCACAAAGCGAGGCGCTGTACGATACGACACAAAGCACCGTGGTGAGATGATGCCTATGAACTGGATGAAAGAAAGCTTTTAGTTCTGTATGTAGACCTCATTGTGTTGTTCAAGTTCACGCCCCATGGTTCGTTCATTCAGCAGCGCCGTCCAACCAAATACGTTTCTGCTTCTCATACCCGGATTGCCGCCACTCCGGGGCCTAAAACTCAACCCAGTGCACGGTAATCTCATCTCAGTCTCCCCATATTCTGCGTCGTGCATCTATTCCCACATGGTAGAAGCCGCTCCACATCGATGACTCGCCTGCTCAACGCCTTTTCGACGCTCCGACCTCCTTGCCATTGCCCTAGTCCTCCAAATCAACCATACGCCTCTTGCTACGGCGAACGTGAACAACATAGATATTCTCATCAGGACCAGGTTGCTCCGGCGCAGGGTTCGCGCTCTCATTGCCCTCGTCTCCATTGTCGCCGTCGTGAGTCTCTTCAACTTCGCGCGCCTGTTTGGTCCTCCCGCGAGTCGCTCTCGGCACCGCAATGGGCCTGTTGTTGCGAGTGGAGAGGTCGGTGGGCGTATGGCTGCGCTCAATCCGATCGAGCCGTGTAGTTCGCTCGGCTGCACCTTCAATGGCTTGGAGGAGGTTGCCAGCGGTGGCGAGCTGTTCGGTGGACTGGTCGTGAGCAGCATCGATGTCTGAGAGACCTTCAGCCTCCTCGATCGTGGACATGGCGATCTCGTCTTCGAGCGACTCTTCATCGGGATGGTCGTTGTTTTCTTCATCTTCTCCCTCTTCATCGACCTGATGCGTTTCGAGCGGAGTATCGGCTTTGCGCTTGCGTCCTCGACTTGGCCGCGCAGGAGGTCGAGCGTTGCGTTGTGAAGGTGGCGCGATTGCTTGTGGAGGCGTAGAAGCCTTGCGCTGGGCGACGCGAGCGCTGCGGCGAAGTGCTGGCGCTGACATCGTTGTGAGGTCTTTTGGATGTTGATGTGTGAGAAGGATGCGGTGATGGCGAACGAGAACCAAACCAAAGCTGGGATTCTGGCGGCGTGACTTCGGGGCTCACGAGCAGAGATCTGAAATGTGTCGTTGCGGTTTGTGACGAACTTGCAGAGCTTCTTCGCCGTAGTCGATTGCAGCCTTCCGTTTCGTGTGAGTGGAATCGTCCCAGACTTAAGACTTTACTCTCCAACGTCGAGACAAGTTTTCCGGACTGCTGGCACTGGCCAATACCAATGACAAGCGAAAGCAACGAACGCGTTTCCGCAGCGTATACATCCATCATTCGATTCCGCTATGCAAGCAATTTGTTCTTGGAGACCTCCTGCCGATATGCATTTAATGGCGCATGTTCCTTGTTGCCCGCACATGCGATACCATTTACTCCAACTGACGTGCCGGCAGAATCCATCGACCGTTGCGCTTTTCCAGGCCATTTTCTTAATCAAGTCCGTCGGAAGTTCTGGGGAGGAAGTACTTCAGCTTTCCCTCTTCCTCCTCCTGCTCCTCCTCCTGCATCCTCAGCCGCATTCGACTTCCAGTCCTACACCTCGCACGAGAACCCGGCAAGCTCCAGCCAGCTATCTCTCCGCCGCGCAAGCGCTGGGTCCAACTTGTTCGCAAATCCAACGCACCGAATTCTCGGTGCCAAGAGTTCCTCCCGGCATGATCCCACGGCACAGGTAGCGAAACCACTATTGCCGCAACCGTGGACACTACGCGTGGTGAAGACGAGGATGTCTTGGTGAAAATGGATCGTTGGTCGGAACGGAGGAGCTAGTACGGTTCTGACGAAGACTCCCTCGGAATACGATGTCGATTGAAGGTGGGGAGATGCATGTCTATCCGCTGAGCTTCGCGAGAGTGGGATAAGGCGTTCAACTCGCGAGGGGGAACAACTCTCGTCGAGATTTGTTGCTCTACTAGGAAACAATATGTCTGCAAACAGAGCTCCAGCTTAAAAGCGGATGACGAAGAATGTGAAGGGCTCTATACGCAGTCAAGGCTGCTGATTCTGAAGGGAGGCGAGGAAGGAGTGGAGGGGATAGTTTAAAATGGCTAAGGTCGAGGACGGGGATTGCAGCCCTTTCTTTCAGGGACGAAGGAGGCGGAGATGGCGTTCAGAAGAGAGAATTACAATGGTCTGAGGGGCGAAAGGGACCTGAAAGAGGTAGAGGTCATAGCTGCCTTAGCAATGACGAGTCTAGGAAGCGTAGCAAGTGACGGATGGGCAGCCGACGAGAAGAGGTAGGACGTTGGTAACAGAAGCAGAGCATATTGTAACTGCTCGTGCTTGGGATCGCTATCCTTTGGAGGCTGAGGTTGGGAAACGCATGACCAGCTAAAGGCAGCGAGGGAGATTGCTTCAACAACTCGAAATGTTCCCATTAGTGCTACAAGCCGGATCAACATCGTGTACGCTGCAAAAACGACGACAACATTCTTACTTCCAGATGGATGATCGTTACAAGGACTCTTAAGCTTCAAGAGCAAGCGATGTAATGCCCCAACGCACACGAGACCGTGGTGCAATATCTCCCACGCTACACGCTATCAATCGGTATACAGGATTGCCTCGAACAATAAGAAACATGGCTGTGGGCGAAGAAGATGGAATGCAACGATCCCCAAAGTAAGCATACTCTATGCTTCGTCGGGATAGCCTGCACTTCGGAACCAAGCAGGAATACATCAAGACAAAGCCCTCGGTCGCCTCCATATAGCAATAGAGATACCTTGAAGATGATCCCTTTGTCTCCCAACGCAGTACCTCCTACGGCACTTGCGATGTCCATACGCGGCGAGTCTCCTGCTTTCAGTCTTGCTTTGATCGTATTGGCGGCGACAGGTCGACGGAGCATTCTTCAATCCGTCGTCGCTCTACTGGTACTCTACCGCCGTAGCAACGCAGTTCGATGTTACGAGATCTCCTTGATGTCGTCTTGTGAGAAGAAGATTATTCCCGGCTGCCCAATTTTATCGCCGGCGATTGTCGATGACATGGTTCGTTCTGTGTAGGCGCATTTATTCGTATATATCTCGTCGTTCGTCCTGCTGTTCCATGCAATGCTCAGTATCTGTGTGGAATAACATGTCTATTCCAACGATATATTGACTCTTCGATCTCAACCCACAGTAGCCATCGCATTGCAGCCCTCCGCGTGTGAACATTCTTCCGAAACCTCGGTTATATAGAACGCTTGCAATTCCCGAAAAAGGGAACTTTCCCCAGCTCGAAGACCCCGCAGCAATGATCCATCTCTTCACAACTCCTTGTGTATACTGTATCTCATCCTGATTTGACATCCTTATAGCAACAATAACCATCACGGTCCACCCATCACAGTCCCCGAATTGCAGTATCCCGAACAGGAAATACACCCCCCCCCTCCCCCCCCAATCCGACCAATAGCAACACCGGCACGCAGCAGCAAGCAAGGAAACCATGCCCCCCTCATCCCTCCCCAAAACCATGCGCGCCGTCGTCTTCAAAGGCGACTACCACGTACGACATCCCTCCCCCTGCTCCTGCTATCCCTCTACACGACCACCCACTAACCTCCCCCTCCTCCTCAGGTCGAAGTCGAAGACCGCCCCGTCCCCACGCTCCAACATCCCACCGACGCCATCCTCCGCGTGACCTCGACCGCCCTCTGCGGCTCGGATTTGCACTTCTACCGCGGCCATCTGAAGTGTCCGACGGGGTTCATTTGCGGACATGAGTTTGTGGGGGAGATTGTGGAGAAGGGGGAGGAGGTGACGGATTTTGAGATTGGGGATAAGGTATGAGAGAGAGAGAGAAGGACTACACACAAGCGACGCAGCGTCGGGAGATGAAGGAGGAGGAGAGGACAACGCGGGACGACATGATGCCAAAGGGCAATGCTGACGAGGGATACTATGCAGGTCGTCGTCCCCTTCGCCACCGCCTGCGGCACCTGCTACTACTGCGTCCGCGGCCAAGCCTCGCGCTGCGCCCAAGGTTCCCTCTACGGCAACTCCGCCCCGGCCAACACCATCGACGGCGGCCAAGCCGAATACGTCCGCTGCCCCCTCGCCAACACATCCTTCGTCCTCACCCCGTCCGGAATCCCCGAAGAAATGCTCGTCCTCATGGCCGACATTTTCCCCACCGGCTATTTCGCCGCCGCGCGCTTCCTCAAAGACCTCAACGAGCGAGATCGAAGGGAGTACACGACCGTCGTCGTCGGGTGTGGACCCGTGGGGATATGTGCGATCACGGCGGCGTTGACGATGGTGGAGACGGTGTACGCGGTGGATTCCGTGCCGGAACGATTGGAGCAGGCGAAGGCGTTGGGGGCCAAGGTCATCGCGTTGGATGATGATCCCGTGGGGAAAATCAAGGCGGCGACGGAGGGGAGGGGTGCGGATGTGGTGATGGAGGTGGTGGGGCATGCGGATGCTTTTCATATGTGTTTTGAGATGATCAGGCCGTGGGGGCAGATTTCGAGTATTGGGGTGCAGTGAGTGGCTTCCTCCCTCCGCGAGATGAGATGTGAACAAAGTTCGCTAACGAGAGAAATCTTTCTTCACCAGCACGGAAAAATGGGAAACCAACGGCCTCATGCTCTACGGCAAAAACGTCACCATGGCTTTCGGTCGCTGCCCCGTGCGGTCCATTTTCGAAGACGCACTGGCGTGTTTGGTCAAGGAGCAGAAGAAAGTAGCGTTCCTGTGTGGGAAGACGATGCCGTTGGAGCAGGCGCCGCAGGCGTATCGGGACTTCGAGGCGAGGAAGGTGAGTAAGGTGGTGTTTAAGATGGGGGATGTGAGGGAGGAGGAGATCGTGGCGGCGAAGTGATGATGGGGGAGGTGTGTTGAGGGAGGGGAGGGCGTCGAGGGTAATGGGGGTGCTGGACGGTGGTTAGTTGAGTATATATGGAGAGGTTGGGGCTGTCGCTGGCTTGTTGGTTTGCGGACGAAGGACTGGACGCTGTGGGAGGATGAATTGCGACGTCTCGCTTGTATGTACGCCGCAAAGAGACTGTCGCTGTTCTTCGGGTCTGCAGACGAAGTGTTTCTCCCTCCTGCTTTCGCCTATAGCGAATTGATCGAGTTAGATCTGCCGGTGGAGGTAGTATATGCCACAAATTCCGAGAGTTACACACACCAACAGTTCTTTATGTTATCCTCTGCTTACCAAATGTAACCAAACGATCTTACCTCCCCCCGAAAGACGTCGGCCAATGCGGGCATCTGGAAACAAGAATGATCGACGCTGTTAACTTTGCACTTTTTGTCGATCTGGGCCTGGAGTTCGGAGTCTGCCGTATTGGTTTTTCCTGAACTCGGTCGATCATTCAGCGAGGAGAATTACCGGAGTCTTTTACGATGAATGGAGTTGAAAGGTAGGCGGAAGAATAAGTCTATTGGGACTGGTCTCGAAGGCGGAGTTGAGTATATACTATAGATGGTAAGACGACTGCTTTCTTCGGCATTTGCAAGGATATAAGCTTATCGAGACGTCTATGGCTTTGATGATGCTTGATCTGCACTACTAAAGCTTCTAGTTCGCAGCTATGAAGCACCAATGCCTCTGCCTTTGCCTATTCCAGCATAAACAGATTCATGATCGACGGAAAAGTCGTCATATCATGGGGCAATTCAGAAGATATCGTGGACCGAGGGAGAAGAACGGCAGATCATGTCTTGGGCCGCCGACAACGCCGTATATGTCAACGACACATCCACTTCGACGCTCTTCCGCAACAACGTCGACCCCGCCATGACCTGAATCACAACACTGACCACCAGAAAACCGCAGAAAACATGGCCACACCAGCACCTCAGGACCTCCCCTCCGAAGTCCACGGCCCTCCCCTCCCCCACCCCATCCTCCCCATCCGCCAACTCCTCTCCCGCCCAGCAACCCAACACCCCAACTCCCTCGCCCTCGTCTGCATGCACCAACCCCGCACCCATCTCCCCATTTCCTTTCCCCCACAAACCCACCTCTCCCCCTCCGCCTCAAAGCCTTCCGCTACCTATCTCCGCTGGTCCCACGCCCAACTCCACCACGCCGCCAAACTCCTCGCCTCGAATCTCCACTCCCGCGGCGTCAGACCCGGCCACCCCATCGCAGCCTTCCTGCCCAATGGCGTCGAGTGGATGACGGCATTCTACGCCGCTACGAAGTTGGGATGTCCGTTTGTGCCGTTGAATCCGAAATGTGTGGGGAATTCGACGGAGGTGAGGCATATGTTGGGCGTGAGTGAGGCGAGGGTTGTGGTTGTGCAGGACGGGGAGGTGGGGCGAGGAAGTTGGAGGAATGTTTGGGGGAGGAGGGGATGAGGGGGATGGTGGTGAGAGTTGTGGCGGAGAGGAGTGAGGGTGGAGGAGAGATGGAAGGGTGGGTTGGGTTCCGGGAGTTATGCGACGTGGAGAGGAAGGAGTTTGTGGAATATACGTCGGAGACGGAGGGGGATGATGTCGCTCTCCTCCCCTTCACCAGCGGTGCGTCAATCACCCCATCCCCTCCTCTCCCACCACCACTAACATCTCACATCCAGGCACAACCTCCCTCCCCAAAGGCGCCATCCACACCACCACCACCCTCTCCGCCAGCATCCTCTCCGCCGCCTCCGCCCTCGCCATCACCCCCACGAGCCGCAACTGCAGCCACATGCCCCCCTTCCACATCGGCGGCATCATCTTCAGCATCGGCTTCCTCGCCCTCGGCGGCGCCACAATCTTCCCCTCCGCCACCTTCTCCCCCACCGCCACCTGTCTCGCCATTGAAACCGAAACCTGCACCAACCTCCCCTCCGTGCCGAGTATCCTCCATCTCCTCGCCGCGTGTCCCGCGTTGGAGACGACGGATTTATCGAGTTTACGGCAGGTGGAATTGGGCGCTACGACGATTTTACCCGAACATGTGAAACTTGTGGGGAGGAGGTTGAAGTGTGCGACCGTGACGAACGGGTACGCCGCGACGGAAGGTGTGCCGGTCTCTCTGGGTCGATTCGATGCTCGTGCCGTGGGAGAGGTGGCGAGTGTGCACGCGGGGACGGTGTGTGCGGGCGCGCGGATGCGGGTGTGTGAGCCGGAGACGAGGATTCCGGTGAAGAGGGGGGTGGCGGGGGAGATACATTTTGGAGGGGAGATGATGATCAAGGGGTATTTGCAGGGGTTTTCGAGGGAGAGTTTCTATGAGGATGAGGGGGAAGTGTGGTTTAAGAGTGGAGATCAGGGGGTGTTGGCGGAGGATGGGACGTTGAGCGTGGTGGGGAGGTATAAGGATTTGATTATTCGTGGGGGGGAGAATGTTGCGCCGGCGGCGATTGAGGCGGTTATGGATGCGAGGTTGGGGATTAGTGTGAGTTCTCTGAGGTCTGAGGGTGTCAGGGGAGTTGAAGCTGACGTTTTGAATAGGCTCAAGTTGTTGGTGTGAAGAGTGAGGAGGCGGGAGAAGTTCCTGTTGCCGTTGTGGCGAAACATAACAACCCGAACATGTCCATGGCGAAGATCCGCGAGACGCTCGTCGCAGAGTTGGGATCCGCCTTTGTTCCGGAGAACATCTACAGTCTGGAGGATCTTGGTCTCAAAGACTACCCAAGGACTTCCTCCGGCAAAGTCCGCAAGATCGATCTTGGGAAAGTGGTCCAAGAGCACGAAGACTCCATCAACGCGCAGAAGCCGAGTGGAATTGACAGTGCGATCGAAACTCCCACGACGAGAGGCTTTGGCGTCAGCGAGGATGATTTGATCGGTCTATGGCGTAAGTTGCTCGGCGTGGAAGTCGACCGGGAATCCTCCATCCACGACTTTGCAGACAGCCTGACCCTTATGCGATTCCGGAATCGCATCAAGCAGGAGTTCGGTCTGGACGTCACCAGTGAGGATCTCCTCGAAGCTGGAACTGTCACCAAACAAGCCATTCTCCTCTCCTCTCGATCGGCCTCCCCAAGTCCATCATATCCAGTCTTCCACACCACCCGCCAAGGACCTCCCAACACAGACGACGTCGCCATAACCCTAGGCGACGATCAAGTCCTGCAGCAGATCCAATCCCAGGTCACCCAAGCCCTCTCCCCCCTCGGCTTCACCTGGCAAGACGACGTAGAAGACATCCTCCCCAGCTGGGATCTCGGCTACGAAGTCTTCGGCTCGGTGGCGGGCTCCGCAAAAGTCAACCACCGCATGGCCGTGACGACCAAGTCCGCTTCCATCGAGCAGCTATACTCTGCACTATGCAAAGCCGTCGAAGGACACGCGATGCAGCGGAGTTTCGAACTCGTGGGACCGAAAGGCGAGCCGACGATGAGGGTCGTTGTGCGGGCGAATGAGAAGTGGTGGAAATACTTCTGTGGGGATGTGTTGGACGTGGAAGATCCGGAGGAGTTGGTGAGGTTGTTGAACGACGGGACGTATTTCGCGGAAGTGGAGAGTCCGTATCCGAGTTTTCTAGTCAGACTCGCGAGGGTGAAGAGTACGGGCACGGCGGGACTGATCTGGGCATTGCAGCATTCTGCGTTGTGAGTAGTTTCAACCCTCCCCCAAAGTCTGAACTGATTTCCCACTAACCACAATCCAGCGACGGCCTCGCCCTCTCCACTTTCCTCGACGACCTCGACACCCTCCTCCACAACCCCTCCTCCTCCTCCCTCCCACCCCACATCCCCTACAAACCCTGGGCAGACATGTACTACCTCCACCGCACCTCCCACGCCGCAACCCGCTCCGTCGCCCGCCAAATCCACCGTCTCGCCTCCCTCCCAACCCACAC